>PVKA01017175.1:0-46371 GCA_004027165.1 Ctenomys sociabilis
ACCCCACCCATGTCCTCCCTGCCCCGGGGCTCTAGCTGGCCGCTGCACCATGCCCCACACTATGGTTCAAGTCCACAGGCTTCTCATACCATCAGCTGTAAAAGCACTTTCAGCCTCTGAGAAAATGGGGCTTTCTCTTTTTTTTAAAGCAATACCAGGGGGTTGAACTCAGGCCCTTGCTCTTGCCAGGGAAGTGCTTATTCTGCTGAGCCATCTCCCCAGCCCTAAGAGATGCTTATTTTATTGTGGATTTGTAGGTAGTATTTAGTTGTGTAGTCCTCTATTAGTCAAGATTATTCATGCCGCTTTCTTTCCAATTGTGAAACTTGGAAAAGGCTCAAGAATATTATTATCTTTTAAAATATTGGCCATTCAGTTGAAATGAAATATTTTTGCAATTAAAAAAAACTACATGATGTAGAAATAACCTTGAGCTAGGAATTGGAAGATACAAGTTCTGTTTTAGAGCACCAAACATGGGTGCTGAAATGACACACATCCGGAGTTTCTGTTTCACCTATGTTGTTGACAGATTGCGTGTCTGCAAGTTCTACAGGCCTTATATTCTTATTTGTACAAACAGTATCATACTATATATGAAAAACACATAGTGTTAAAGCTGTATGTACTGATTTCCTCAAGCAGAGTTATGACAGTATTCAAGTCATACAAGCATTGCAAAAGCAACAGTGACAGTCATGTAAAACCTTGCAAGGATACCTTTCTAATTCATTGTTTTGAAATAAGATTAAGAAAGGCACCAGACCTTTTTATTTGGAAACTTACTTATCAACAATATTTTAATTTATTGAAAATTGACAGGTTTATTATTAAGTAGATGTTACAATAAGATAACCAGTATTGGCTTTTAAATTTATACTTATTAATGAAGAATGGAAGTATCTTTTTGTTAAAACTCTAAAGAATGTTACATAGATACGATTTTTGAATTTATTGGATATTTTACCTTTAAATATCAATATTTCATCATTCAAAACTGCCTTAGTGTTTTTTTCTTTTGTTGCTGGGACAAATACCTGACACCCAGAATTAAGGAAGGAAAAGTTTATATAACTCACAGTTAGTGGAGGTTTCAGTCCATACTCAGCTGGCTCCAAGGCACAGTGGCACATGGCAGAGGGCAGCAGTGCATGGTGAAAATAGCCAAGAGCAAAGGAGAGGAATAGTAGCTGAGGCAGCTAGCAAGCTCTTGCCCTTCCTTACATTGTATTGCAGATTACCCACTCCAGGGCAGGAATAGTATTCACACTCATAATCCCAACATTGGATCATGAATTAATCTCAAACTGTAGGAGCTGCTCCATGACTGTATGAGGCTATAGGGGGACACCTAGATACAAAGCATAATAAAAACAAGCTGACTAAACAATAAAGTAAAAGTAACAGAAGTACACTTACTAGTTCTGCTTACTGCCTAGTAAGCAAATCAGAAGTAAATATTTGTTGATTTATTCACAGATACTTTTTGAGTATCGTCACTTGCTAGCAGTTGACATGCAGATTGACAGAGATACAAAGATAAGTCACACAATAGGGAGAAAGAAATCCTTAGCTTCTAGAAATTCACAGTTTAGTTGTAATAAATAAGGTGTTTGATAAGGCAATGAACCAACAGACAAAACCAGGCAGGGATATAGCTCAGTGGGACAAGCACCAGACTGGTAAGCACAAGGTACTGAGTTTGATTCCCAGTATTAAGAAACAAAACAACAGTAACAAAAACTTCCAAAGGCAATATAATATAGCAATATGTTAAAGAACATTGGGCTCACAGAAGGTAAAATAACTAATTTTGATTCTAAGAGTTGGAGAAAGCTATAGGGAAAATTAAGATGTAAAGTTCAAACTCATTTTGAAGAATGAGTTCAAGTATGAGGAAAGAACATTAATGAGAGTGAAATGAGTATGTGTAAACTATAGATAGAGGTATGGCACGGTGACTGTGACACTGGTTGAGCAGTTTGGTAGTATTAGAAAGTGCAATATATGAATGTCAGCAGAGTACAAATGGTGGTAGGAAAATTGTTAAGGTAGTTTGACCTAGATTGTGTTAAGTATTTTGAATCTTTAGTAAAGATTTTAATGGTTTTAATCAGGGGAATGATACCAGATTTGTACTTTTGAGTATAGTATTTGGAGAATCTGAGCAACTTATTCAGTTGAAAGAAACAGGTAGTAGGATTTCAGTTTAGGTCTACAGAAGAAGATGTGAAGGACCTGAAATAAAGTAATTATAATGAAAATATTTCTGGAAGAAAGGAAGATAGATGATAGAAAAGAATGATACATATGAAAGAGGTCTGCAAAGGAGGTGAAATGAAAAATATTTGATAATTGATTAAGTGTGTATGGGGGAGTTTAGATGAGCTTTAAATTTTTTAATAAACTAGATAAATAATAGAACTACTATCATAGATAGGAAATACATTTTTGGGATAATGCATGTAATTTTGCTGAGAGAGAAAAGAAAAATTATTTTGGTGTCATCAAACTCTTTCTAGAGTTTTTTACTTAATATAGTCTAGTAGAATGTCAGAAGGATATTTTCATATTCTTTTAGAATGATATACAGTGGATCTAATAGTTCCTTTCAAATGATTATCTAGTATTCCTGACTTTTTTTTTTAATGAATACTTACTACACAGGTGTAAGTATTTTGTTTGTTTTGTATTTTTAGGGTTATGGTTTTCCAGTGAACCGACTTTTTGACCTTTTGTTTGAAATAAGAGATCAGTACAATGAAATACTGCTTAAGAAATGGGCTGGAGTTTTCAGGTTAGTCTAAGCCATGGTGCCTTAATATGTGAAGGACTTTTGAGAAATGCTCAACTAATTGATTTTTGTATATGGCAATAAAATGTTTAAAATTTTATTGTGGTAAACACATATGCAATTTACTATTTTGTTTTTTTTTAATGTACAGTTCAATCCTGTTAAGTGCATTCACATTGTTGCAGCCATTGCTATCTGTCTTGGAATTTTTATCTTCCCAACAGAAATTCTATACCCATTTAACAATAAGTCCCCATTTACTCCATCCTCTAGCCCTTGACAACCATCCCCTTATAAAATGTGTCTGTTCTAAGTACTTCTTGTAAGTGGGATCATACGGCATTTATCCTGTTGTGTCTGAATCATGTCAAGTTTCCTTTATGTTTCAGCCTGTTTGAATTTTTGTCCTTTTAAGGCTGAATAATCTACTATATGTGTATACCACATTTTGTTTCTGCATTTACCAGTGGATATTTAAAGTGTTTACACTGTTTGGCTATTGTGAGTAATGCTGTTATAAACATAAGTGTTCCTTTATGTGTTTGGGTTCCTGCTTTCAAGTCTTGTGGGATTTATACCTGCCCTCAGAGATGTACTGCATCAGAATCTGCACTTAACATGGTCTCTGAATGTTTCACACATACACAAAGGTTGACAAAGCTTTGCTCCAGTGAACTATTTCCAGGCCATGCAAGCCACAGATTTGGTTTTAACTGTTGAACATATTCCCTTTTAGTAAACTTCTCTCATCATATTGCAAATAAAACATTATGCTAGTGATTTGTAATAAGATAATCTATTCTGTACAAAGGGTTTTTAGTTGGAAAGAGCTGGCAAATAAGGTTAATTCTCTCTGCTGAAAATAAGGGAAGAAACTCCTGTCCCTTCTTATTTTAGAAAATTTGTATTCTTTCTCTCTTGGAAATGTATACAAAATCTTTGAAAAGCAAAAAAAAAAAATCTTTTAAGACACTGTCATTCTGTTTTATACAGTGGCTGTGCCATTCAACTTTTAATTACATATGCATAATCATTTTTCTGGTTAAAGATTACTTATAAGACTAATTATTTAAAGGTATTTTATGTTAGAGACATATGTAGCTCTAAATTTTTTTTTGTCTTTTTTTTTGTTTGTTTTTGTTTTGAGACAGGGTCTCACTATGCAGTTCAGGCTGGCCTTAAGCTCACTTTGTAGCTCAGGCCGGTCTCGAACTCACAACAATCCTCCTGCCTCAGCCTCCTGAGTGCTGGGATTACAGGCATGTGCCACCAGGCCCGGCCTTTTTTTTTTTTTTTCTTTGTCTTTTTGAGACAGGGTCTCACTATGCAGTTCAGGCTGGCCTTAAGCTCACTTTGTAGCTCAGGCTTAGCTCTAAATTTATTTTGAGGAAAGTGCTGTTTCACAAATAAGTTAGCTGGCTTAAGAATCATAAAGACTGTAAGTAGGAGAACTACTTTTGTGATTAGCCACTTGCCTAAAGGACACAGACTAAAGTATTTTAGTATTTATGAGACTTCACTCTGCTATGAGAAAAAAGAAATTTGATTCTTCTTTTAATTATTAAAAGCTTTCTGCCCTCCCCCCCTTTTTTTTTTTACTTTCTATCCCCTTCTCCTCTACCTTACCTCTCCCTTTCAACTCCCCCCTTCCTCTCTCTCTACCTTTTTTCATCTCTGTCTTTTAGAAAAAGAGTCAATCTTGAAACCTTGCATCTAGGTTATTTAAAGTATGATACAAAGAACAGGTCAATAATATTTGATATTAAAAAAATATGTTGGCTTATTTAAATACCAACTTGGCACATAACTCCAATAGTTTTCAAAACTTTGATAATTGCCTTTTTGAATTTTATAATAGAAATATTTTGTCAGTGCCTCAGTGGTATACAAGGTGATGAATTTATTTTAAAACCAACCAAGTAAGTATTTAAGCTTATTGTATCAACATTCTTTAGATATTGTCAAGGCTTTCCCAAATGGATAATTGACAATATAGATGAGTTATAGATATCTATCATCATATTAAGTACTTTTAAAATACAGGTAGTGTATATTGATAAGAGGCAGTAATCTATAACTTATATGCTGTGATACAATGTGATGTTATCTTTATAGTTATGAAATATTATAGTTGGCCTCCCTGCAAAGGTATGCTCAAGTTTTTATAGTTGCTAATTATATTCCTATCTATTTTAATATGGCTAGCAGTGATATTGTTCCCTCCAAAGAGGGAACACAAATATTATTCCCTATCTGTCTTTGGACATACGTTCCTTTTGTCTGTGAGCACACAGAAAGTAATTTTATTCATCTTTCAAGATTCTGTAGAGTCCATAGTTTCTCTGTAACACTTTCCATGAGACATTCCTTTACCTACTCTGATAATTCCTTCTTTGTCCTGCTTTTGAAATGCACACTTCTTATTGTATATTATAAACACTGTAGTTTGTTTGCACATCTGATTGTCCTATTTCATGAATGTAGATACTGCTTTTATTCTCATGAAGTAGAGAATTTTCATTAGTTAGAAGCTTAGTTCATAATTGGTGTCATATTAAACAGAATTATAGGTTAAAATAAGTTAATTATTAAACATCAGCTATTTTAGGGAAGATAAGCAATAGTAGCAGCATCAAATAAAAAAAAAATCCCCCAAATCTCAATGAGTTTGTTATTTTCTCACTTGTAGAGAAGTCTACAAGTAGGTCTAATGCTCAGAGATGCAAACTGTTTGCATTTGTAATTCTCCTCCTCAGCATAGTGTGTCCTTTTTCACTGTGGGAAAGAGAGTTACATAGTTGGCTCATACAAATGCTTTTGTGTTCAAAGCAATATATATTACTTCCATTCATAGTCCAGTGGCCAAAACTAGTCATGCGGTTGCCTGCGAGAGAACCGTGTAGGAGAGTACATGGATATGTGATAAATAAATGGCTCTGCCTAACTATAAAAGGTTCTTTTCATTATAAATTTATGAGAGACTAAACAAATATAGCATACTGTTTTGCTGTTCACAAGCTTACACCCTTACAAGCAATTTCAAAATTGTCCCTGTCATGAAATCCACGTGAAATACTCCACATGTTATGGATCTATTTTTAGTTATTGATAATGATCTTATTGAAATTTTGTCATCCTGAGAATTATTCTAGAGCAGAAAAGTAAAATTTAAGTACTGAGTGGCTATAAAGCAAACTAGTAGAAAGATGAGATTGTATGTGAACTTTGAGAGGTAAGACCTAATTGATACTGAATTTTAGAATTCTAGAGGATTAAACAATATTTATCTACTTGGACTGTTAATTGACAAATAAAAGTGTTTTTGTAGGAATTGGAATTTTTTAAAGATATTATTTTATAATACTGTAATGATATGTTTTACAATAATAAATTTTCATTTCTCCTTTCTTAACAGGGATATTTTTGAAGAAGATAATTATAGCCCTATCCCTGTTGTCAGTGAAGAAGAGTATAAAATAGTCATCAGCAAGTTTCCCTTTCAAGATCCAGATCTTGAAAAGGTACAAGCTGGATTTTAAAATTTTTCTTCAGAAAATTTCATTATTATTAAGTTGATATTGTAAGTTATAATGACTTTTGGGGATAATTTTTGTTGTATTCTATGAGAAAATACATTTTGTTTACATACTACTGTTTTGATAAAATTAAGAAGGGACTTTCCTGAGGATATTAGAAGCATTTGTTCTAAATATTAGGTAGATTCCTTGGACAACTGTTACTAATATTGGGTAGGTTCCAAATTAAGTATATTAAATGTTGAATAGATTATAGTAACAAGACTATATTTTAGGAAAAGAATATTCATTACTATGGAAATTTTTGCACCTTTTAAAAAGTAGTATATTTCTATAAAAATATGTTATTCTATTTTCTGCTTTCCTTACTTGATTGAGATATATGAGGATCAGAACTACCTGCAGATGAGTTCTAGAAATGTATATTTTTAGGAATGTATATTTTTAGAGTCAGTGCAACTGAACAAAAGACAGGATAGAGAAAAAAATATATCAGAGATATCCATGAGTGCACATATATGTACATACACACATACAAACATGCACAAATTTCACCTATCTAGTATTTCTAGGAAGAGTGAAATCTTCTGGGAAAAGAATACTATATTTTCAACAACTATTACTTTTTTTTTCTTTTTTCTTATTTTTCAAATTGCTTATACCTTTTTTTCTACATTTTTATTCCTTCAGAATGAGCATGACTGAATGCTGACTGAATTGTGTGACTGTGATTATAAATTTTTGTCATTTGTATGTATAAAGAGCTGTATTATATATGATAATCACTAAATACAGAGAAAATTAAACTGCATAACTTTTGAATTTTAGCTAACACTGCCATTGATATATGTTTTCATGTCCAGAAAAACCTCAGAATAATTCTTCTTATGTATTTATTTATTTAGTTTGACAGTCTCACTATATAGATCAGGAAGGTGATTCTCCTCCCTCTACCTCCCGAGTGCTAGGCTTACAGGCATATTCCACCATGTCCAGCTCAGAGTAATTCTAATTCTTTTTTTTTTTTTATAAAGAGAATAGAATATAATGAAAAACATTAGAAACGATAAAAAATTTTACAAAATTAGATGGTATGATTTCAACACTGGTTGTTATAGTGCATATTGTGTGGTCTTTAATTTAATTGTTCATATTACCAGATACAAGCATGCAAAATTGGTCCAAACAAAAACTTTAAAAAGAAGAAAAAAATTTAAGCATTAACTCTTCCTTTCATTAGACTAGTAGAAATGAGCAGTACAATAATCCCAGCTATCCTGTATAGAAACATATTTTCTTCTCTCCTTTCCTTTCTTTATCTCCCTCCTCCTTTGTTTCTCTTTCTTTTTTCCCTTTGTTTGTTTCTCTTTTTCTTTCTGTTTCTCTTTTTCTCTCTTCTCTTCTCTCTCTCTTCTCTTTCTCTTCTCTTCTCTTTTTTTCTTTTCTTTTCTCCTCTCTCATCCCAGTTGTTTCTTCCCTTTGAGCAAATTTTTTCCCTTTCACAGTATCTATTGTACCTTTCCAATTTTATTTACTCTTTCAGATTTTTATACTAGGGAGGCAATACAATATTCACACATGTGAGTCTGATTTATTTCACTTACAAATGTGATCTCTAGTTGCATCCATTTACCTATAAAAGCCTTGAGTTTATCTTTCTTTATAGATGAGTAATACTCCATTATATAAAAATACCACATCTTTTTGTCCACTCCTCAATTGATGGGCATTTGGGTTGTTTGCAAGATTTACTGTAGCAAACTATGCTGCTATGAACATAGGTACATGTATATCACTATGGTATGATGCTTTTAGTTCTGGGAAAACACTCAGGCAAGGATTAGCTAGGTTGAATGGAGCCTCTAGTGCTAGGTTTTTTTTTTTTTTTTAAATGTATTTGGTTGTTACAGGGTACTCATAGTGGTCTTCCTGTTTTCAATCTTCCCAACACTGGGATTAGAGGCATGTGCCACGGGGCAGGAGGGTCATGTGGATTGAACCATGGTCCTTGTGCTTGCCTAAGCTTGGCTAAACAGGCACTTTACACCACTGAACTGTCTTGCTGGCCCTAATCTTAATTTTTTGAGGAATCTCCAGACTGATTTCCATAATGGTTGTACCTGTCTACAGTTCCTCCGGAGAAGGGTTCTTTTTATCCCCACAGCTTCAATTATTCTCATATTTTGAAATCCCAGAGTTGTCCCTATTAAAAAATATTACCAGAATATTTTACATTTTGTAGCTTGGCATGTTTGTTTGTTATTCTAGTTACTAGTAAGGAGTTTGTTCACTTTATAGTATCCATTATGGCTAGAAAGAAGCAGGCATCTCCTACAAGGTTTGTTCATCATCAGAAGTATTGTTAACATGCTGTCTCTGCTTGTTAGTCTAATGGTACAATTTAAGCATAAGTGTTAAGTTGCTACATAATTTTTTTTTTCCTTTGGCACAACTGGGGATTGAACTCAGACCCTTGCACTTGCCAGGGAAGCGCTTATTTACTGAGCCATCTCCTCAGCCCTCTACATAATTTTTTCAGAAATATTTTTGATTTCTTTAAAATATCAAAAGTAATATAGAAATATAACTATAGTATTTTTGGTGAATTTGCTGTTAACTGAAATGTAAAATGAAGTTACTTTTTTTTACAGTTTAAGTGATTAGAATATTTTTTCTTAAAATTTTAAAAACAATATTAATTTTCTCTTTCTACAGCAATGTTTCCCAAAGAAATTTCCCATGTCTCAGTCAGTACCTCATATTTATATTCAGGTTAAAGAATTTATTTATGCCAGCCTTAAATTTTCAGAGTCGCTACACCGGAGGTAAGCTTTTTAAGAAATATTAACACTTTATTTTTATGTCATGATTTTTAATGGGTTATCATCTTACTGGAAAGTATTATCTATGTTAGACATATGTAAGATTGTCTCTATAAATAGATTATTGTTTTTTGTTTGTTTTCTGGAGACCAGGTCTCACTACATAGATCACACTGGCTTCAGACTTGCAGCAGTCCTTCTACCTCAGCCTCCCAGGGTGGTATGCAGCACCATACCTGGTGCAATCTAATATTGTATATTTAAACTTTTTATTGTGTAAATCCCTCAGCATGTGTAAAAATAGAAACAATATTTATTTATTTGGTATAGGGTCCCACTATACGTTTCAGACTTGTAGAGATCCTCCTGTATCAGCCTCCCCAGTGCTGGGATTAGGCGTGTGCTACTATACCCAAGATGGTGTAGCCAGGGTTTTGGGGCTGGCACAGCCTGTAGTACTGGTGATCAAACTTAGGCCATTGTACTTGCCAGGCAGACACTTAGACCACTGAGCTATCTCCACAAACCAAGAGGTAGAGACAATTTGATAGAAAACATCTATTCGTTCAGCTTCTAGGTTTAAGTGTAGTAAATGTTAGCCGTATTCATTACTTTTTGCTGAAATACTCAAAAGTAAATACATACCCTAGGTAATGACTTTATCTATGAATACTTCAGTATGTGCTTCTAAAAACAGAACTTTCCTTTATTTAACTGTACTTACAAATATCACTTCCCTAGTACGTACCAGTGTTTTGGTCATCTTCAGAATATCTTTTCACATTTGATAAATTTGAATCAGGATCCAGACAAAGTCCTTATCTTTCATTCATTGTTAAGTCTTTTTCTAACCAGTGTCCATTTTAATCTATGTTGTTGATTTATTGAAAACCAGATATCGTTCTTTTTTTAAAAAAATACACTTTTTTATGTATTTAAAAAAAAAAAAGACACTACAGTGTCTCACTACAGAGATCAGACACATAGTGATCCTCCTGTTTTTTAGCTTCCCAAGCACTGGGATTACAGTTGCACACTACTAGGCCCAGTGTCAGTCCCAGTCTCTATGCTCAAAGGTGGAGGATCAGCATGCCCTGGGGTGGGAACCCTGGTCCCTGTATCTGCTTAAGCAGGTACTTCAATCTGCTGAGCTATCTGGCTGGCCCATTCTCATTCTCAATAGTGGAGAGTATCGCAATTCTCAGTGTCTGTAACTAATTGTTATGGTTTTTGTCTAGATGTGGTCCCAAAGCCTCATGCAGTCATGGGGCAGTTTCTGGAGTTTGTAATTGATTATTGTGGGTATGGGTGCTGTACCTGTCCTGGGGCAGGTAATTTACATTACAATGTGAGGAGGGGAAAGAGGCTAGCTAACTGCCTGAGCTGCTGCCACTCCCTCTTCTCTTGCTTTTTGCTGCCACCATGAACGGCTATTTTCTGCTGTGTACCACTCTGCCTTGGATCCAGTGAATTATGGACTGAAACCTCCACTGACTACGAACTGAAAAAACCTTTCTTTCCTTCATTTTGGGTGTTGGGTATTGGTTTCAGTCTGTACTCAGCTGGCTCCAAGGCAGAGTGAATGGCACATGGCAGAGAGCGACTGTTCATAGAGGCTGCCAAAAATGGAGAGTGAAAGGATTGGCAGCAGCCCAGGCAACTAGATAGCCTCTCTCTCCTCCTTACATTGTATTGTAGGATCTAAAATTAATCTCTTTAGAGACTTTGGTAATGGAGTATGATGAAACTTCATATAAGTAGCTAGTGGAGTGCTCTGTAGAGATTTTGATATAAGTAGTTAAAAGAAAATTCTTAAATTTTGGCATGTGTTAGAATTACCTAGAGAAGTTGGTAAGACCATGGGCCTCAACTTCAGTTTCTAACTCAGTAAATCTGAAACATTATTTCTAATAATTTCCTCTGTAATGCTGATGCTACTGACCAGAGTAGAAGAACCAGTGGTTTATAGGGAGAAGTAGCACAATATAGGCTATGTATTAGATATTTGCCTTCCTTCTCCTATTCATATTATTCATAAAAAACCCAACTTTTTTTTAAAATAAGGTAACATATTTTTATTTTATTTACTTATGTTTTGGTGGAACTGGGGATTGAACTCAGGCTCTTACTTGCCAGGGAAGTGCTTATTCAACACAGAGCCATCTCCCCAACCCCCTCAACCTTTTTAAAAAACTCTGTTTACATAGGAAAAACAAAGGCCTAAAATCAGATACTCCCTAACCCTGGAAGACACATATTTCTTACTCAATTCATGCCTTGTATAAATCCAGAATAATAGTAACATACAAGATATACAATATAATCTAGCTTTTGACTTGCTCGTACATATAGGACACAAGTAATGACAGGTTTCCATTCTGTGTTTTTACTTATAAAGAAAACATATGCATTGAGATGTAGGGAAATTAAACAAAAGACATTATTAGAGTAACTTTTCATCTGATGAAGACTCTATACAGTGTCTTGTACACAATTTGGATGTGTCAAAAGAAACCAGGGGAGTTGTCATCCACCTTTTTATCAAGGTGTGTAAATTGCTTGTTCCAGGAGCATCATTGATGGATTAGAATTTTTTTTTTTTGTCTGTGTGTTTGATAACAAGTAACCCTAAAACCCTACTAGAGGTGCTCATTTCTTGGATTGTGTTGAATTTAGATACACAAAATCCAAAAGAAATATTTTCCTTGGGCTGAATCCCCAGCACCAAAACCAAAACACAAAACAAATAAAAAACAGAAAAAGTATAGCTGCATTAGTGTGGAAAAGATTAAGAGTAATAATCAGTACACCTGTTTTGTCAAATTTTGCTTGATTTGTATTTTTAAAAATACAAAGTAGGGCTGGGGAGATACCTCAGCAGTCTTAAGAACCTGCCTGGCAAATGCAAGAACCTGGGTTTGAACCCTGGTACCATGGGCAGCATTGGCCCTAGAATCCTGGGTATGTTGTGCAGGCCACTGCAACTGGGTGTGGCAGCACATGTCTGTAATCCCAGCCTTGGGGAGGTTGAGCTACAAGGATCATTATGAGTCAGAACTGCATAATGAGACCCTGTACCAAATAAATAAAAAGATTGAAAAAATACATATAATGTAGTAAATATTTGTGCTCCATAGATTTTTAAGAATAGTATTGTAATGAAATAAATAGTAAGTGGATGCTGAGTTTTAAACCTAAGTCTGAGGCAGTAGTTCTAAATTTGAGATAATTTTGATTTCTCTTGTTAGCACTATCCCCATCCCCATTTGGCAATGTCTAAGGACATTTTGTTTGTTACAACTGGGGGTCTGGATGGGAAGAGGTGCTGCTTAGAATTAGTAGGTAAGGTCCAGCAATGCCGCTTAACATCCTAGATATCTCAATTACTATTATTTTGGGACAAATACCCAACACTCAAAATGAAGGAAAGAAAGGTTTATTTGGCTCACAGTTACTGGAGGTTTTAGTCCTTACTCAGCTGGCTCCAAGTCAGAGTGGAACATTGCAGAGAGCAGCCTTTCATGGTAGTGGCAAAGAGCAAGAGAGCAAAATGGAGGAGTAGAAGCCCTTTGAGCAGCTAGCTTCTCTTCTTTCCTTACTCTGTAATGCAAATTACCTGCTGCAGGTGCAGTATCCATACCCACAATCCCAGTGGATCTTGAGCTAATGACAAACTATAGAAGACTACCCCATGACTACTTGAGGCAAGATTTTACAGAACAGTTTCCACAAGAAAGAATTATCCAATCTAAAATGTCAGTACTGAGGGACTGGGGAGATGGCTCAGTAGAATAAGTGCTTCCCTGGCAAGCGCAAGGGCCTGAGTTCAATCCCTGGTTCTGCCATAAATAAATGAATAAATAAAATGTCATACTGAAATTAAGAATATATGACCTAAGGACATTTTAACAGTTTAAATGATGGTTCTATTCAAGAGTTCATTATTCATTTAAATTAAAGGCCTGATGCTTACAAGAAAAGAGTTAACTTTTTAGTGCTAGCTTAGCAATCTTTAGGTGTTAAGAAGTACCATGGAGTTTTGTGCACTAAATTAAAGTTAAAGATTGTAGGTACCAAAAGATCACATCAACCAGGCATAATGGCACATGCCTATACTCCCAGCACTTAGCAGGCTGAGGCAATAGGATTGATTGCTGTGAGTTTGAGGGCAGCTTGGGCTACAAAGTGAGTTCAAAGACAGCCTGGACTGTATGATAAAACCTTGTCTCAAAATGACCAAAAAAAGGGCTGGTCAAATAAGTCAGTGAATTAAAGTACCTGCAAGCAGGCACAGGGTCTGGGAGTCATCCCTGGGTCTGCTGTGCTACACCACACACACTGAGATGGCAAATGCAACTGGGAGTGGTGGCCTGCTCCTGTAATCCCAGCTTTTGGGGTGCTGTAAACAGGTGGATCACTACAAGTGAGATCCTGAACACTCTGTAGACCCTTCCCTAAAATACAAAATAAATAAATAAATAAATAAAAAGCAAAAAATAAAAACAAAACATCAATTCATGTTTTAAAAGTAATTTTAGGGCTGGGGATGTATCTGTTTAATAATAAGTGCTTGCCTGGCAAGAGCAAGCCCTGAGTTCTACCCTGCTACAGCAAAAACAAAACAAAAAATAAATAAAATAAATATTTGGGGCCAGGGAGATATCTCAGTGGAATAAGTGCTTGCCTAGAAAGCACAAGGTCCTGAGTCTGATCTCTGGTACCACCAAAAAAAAAAAAAAAAAAGTAAAAATAAAAAACCCC
This sequence comes from Ctenomys sociabilis, assembly GCA_004027165.1. Taxonomy (NCBI): domain Eukaryota; kingdom Metazoa; phylum Chordata; class Mammalia; order Rodentia; family Ctenomyidae; genus Ctenomys; species Ctenomys sociabilis. The sequence goes on from PVKA01017175.1 coordinate 13,914, forward strand.
ATTCTCTGAAAGTAATTTTTAGCTTTAGCTGTGTATGAGATGTTTTGCTAAATGACTGTCCTACAGTGTAGTCAGTAATTTAATAGTAGCTTTATTTCCTTGTATTAATTACCAGATAAGGTTTTTCTGTAGTGATTGATTGAATACATTTAAATTATCTCACAAGTCAGTATGCTACTTTATTGGAGATGTACCTCTTTTGAAACTAAATTAAAATTTTTGATTTAGTATGAGTTGTAATACAAAGACATAAAATAATGATTTAGAGCAAATTACTTTAATAAATTATATTAAATTTTCTAGTCTTAACTGTACCCTTGAGAAGCTTAATAATATCAACCTTTGTTTTTAGCTCAACAGAAATAGATGATATGCTTAGAAAATCAACAAACCTGCTGCTGACCAGAACTTTGAGTAGCTGTTTACTGAACCTTATTAAAAAACCACATATAGGTTTGACAGAGGTAGGTTAAGAAGACACATAACCAATTGTTTTAATATACAAAAAAGTTGTTATAAGTTATTGCTGAACACCATTCTGTAAAACTATCTTTGTAATGTCATATGTTTTTATGTGAAAAATTACTGTAAATTTTTGTTGAATACAACCCTATAGAACTAGTTTTGTACTATAAGCAGAGTTGTAAAAAATTTAATCATTGGTGTAAAATCAAGAAGTGTGGTGTGGTGGCGTGTGCCTATAATTCCATTGCTGGGGAGGCTGAAAACAGGAGGATCACTATGAGTCTGAACTGCTGAGTGAGACCCTGTGCCAAATAGATAAATAAATTAAAAAAACAATGTGGTGAAAGGGTTTAACATGGGAAGTAGATAGTTGAAGATGTGAAAATATATATTTAAAATTCTATGTTTGGAATTCTGATATACTTTACTTGGGGAGCTGAACCCACTTTTTTACTTGTTACATATGTAAGATATGAAAAATACTATGAGAAGTTATACTAAAATAATTGGCAGACTGTGTATTCATATATATATATATATATATATATATATATATTTAATGTTACCATTCATAAACAGTATTTGCAACTGACATGAAATATAATCATGTAATGTCTTGGCTTTAATTATGCAGAAGTGGTACATTTGCTAGAAGTAATAATCCTGTTTTTAAAAATCAAACATCACATAGTGTATAACTTTTATTGGATATATTTTGTACTTTTTAGCTGGTACAAATCATCATAAATACAACACACTTGGAACAAGCTTGTAAATACCTTGAGGACTTTATCACTAATATTACAAATATTTCTCAAGAAACTGTTCATACTACAAGACTTTATGGGCTTTCTACTTTTAAGGTATGTAAACATCTCCCCAAAACTTTTGATTTTGAGGCAGGAGGATATTTGTAAGTTCAAGGCTAGCCTGCACTACAAAGTGAGCTCAAGGCCAGCCTGAACTGTATACAGTGACAGTTTATTAACCTTTTCTCTAAAAGGTTAATACAAATTTTAAAAAATTGTATTTACTCTAATCAGATTTTAAAAGTTATGTTTACTGTATGTATGATTCCACTATATATTTTTTTTTTTTTGGCAGAACTGGGGATTGAACTCATGCCCTTGCACTTGCCAGGGAAGCACTTATTCCACTGAGCCATTTCCCTGGCCCTCTGCTACATTCCTAAACATTGAGAATTAGAGATAATCACTATCCACAATGAGTAGATAAATGTCAATTCTTTTTCAGTCTTTTAAACATCTTATTATTTATTTTGTACAATATTATGTTTTGTTCATGTTTAACATTAAATGGTAGTGCCAAGTCAGTGAAACTGAATTTCCACTAATATCTCACAGTTCAATACTGAATGAATTTAATGTTAACACTTAACCAGACATTCAAAGTGTGAGACCCAGGAAAGCAATTAAAAGACAAGTTTAAATGAGTTGTTTACCAGACACCAAATGGATCCTGACACCAGCCCAGTGGCTCCTGAAGTCCAAGTGTCTATGCACCCAAATTTTTTCTCAATACTGACAATGAGTTAATTATTTTTATTTAATAATAAAGTTGAATGAGTCCAATCTAGTAGTGAGACCCAGAACACCCTGTAGACCCTTCCCTAAACTACAAAAATAAAAAAAAAAGGTTGAGTAGTATTAGGCTGGCGAGATGGCTCAGCAGACTAAGTACCTGCTTTGGCAAGCACAGGGACCAGAGTTTGATCCCAGGTCCCACATACCACTCTGGCCCTGGCCCTGGAGCATGCTTAGCTGGCAGCTGAGTCTGGGCATGGTAGCACATGCATTTAATTCCAGCACTGGGGAGGCTGAAAACAGGAGGATCACTATGAATCCTAGCTGCATAGTGAGACCCTGTAACAATACATAAATGGGGGGGGGGGATGCATAAGTGGGAAGAAAAAAATAGTTGAGTAATACTGCATAGGAATACCAGAAACTGCCTGAATAGAAATAGAAACTTTTTACATTAAATTAAAATTGGACTGTAGCCTGTGTCTGCACATGTACAGAACAGTATGTCCACACTGTGATCAACCCTTGGAGACAGCTTCTGACACTCAAGACCAAAGAGTCACAGTTTGCCAAATGAGAAGAAAGCAGAGGACAGAGAGGAGGAAGTGAGGGGGAGAAGAGTTCTTATTCACTTCTGATTCCAGAGCTGATTGGAAAGCCAGTCCACTCCTTCATAGAGCTTGTCCCCCTTGGTGGCATAGAGTGCAGCCCCAGCTTGTCTGTGCTTTCAGCTGCAGTCATTGCACTGAGGAGGTCCTGCTTGTTTGGCAAACAAGGACAGCATCCCCATGAGCTTCTCACAGGGCTCACTCACACACTCTGTCATTGCTGTCCACCACAAAGATAAAGCTTTGGGTTTTCTTTTTTTAAAATTTATTTATTTGGTACAGGGTCTCACTATCTGGCTTAGACTTGTAGTGATCCTCCTGTCTCAGCCTCCCCAGCAATGGAATTACAGGTGTGCACCACCATGCCTGTTTTTTGTGACCAGTGTGGCATGGGGCTGGCACTGCATATGGTACCACGGGTCAATCCCTGGTCTGTGCACTTGCCAGGCAGGCACTTAGACTGCTGAGCTGTCTCGCCAGCCCAAGCCTTGGATGTTCTGGATCCCACAATGGGTGGATTTTGTCCTGGCTGCCCACATCCTGTGAGGTGAAGCTGATGTTCTTCAATTTAACAGTCTTCATTCACATTGAAACCTGTGGTGGCAGGGCTGATCGAATAGATCAGTGGATTAAAGCACCTCCAAGCAGGCACAGGGGCCAGGGGTTTGATACCTGGGCCTGCCATGCTGGGGGCCCCACCCCTGGGGTGCTCTGAGGCAGCAATTGTAATCCCAGCTCTTGGGAGGCTGTAAATAGGTAGATCACTACGAGTCCAATCTAGTAGTGAGACCCTGAACACCCTGTGAACCCTTCCCTAAAAATAGAAAAGAAAAGAAAAAGAAACCTACAGTGGGAATGATGGTCACAATTTCACCAAGCTTCAGTTTATATAGGATCATCTTTTTGGCATCATTCAGGCCCATCCTCATAATGCAAATTTCTTTTTGTGAAAAAGCCTCTTGAGGTTTGGAGAGATACTCCTTATGCTTGTAGATTCATGTAAGCGAAACTAGCCAGAGACCTCAGTGGAGCTGTTCCTAACCAGGTGTTGGTTTCATTCCCACAAGATGGCGGCGCTGACTTGTTTCATTTTCATTGTGATGGTCTAGTTTACTTTCACTTAGTGAGATAGTGGGCTAACATGGTCTTCTTTGCTCTTGATAACTTTGTTTTCTCACTAGTGTTTTTCTTAAGGGTCTTATTAGAATTGTAAGCATAAGTTGGATATTAATTATTAATATCTCTAAACTGTCCAGGCATGTAAAGCTACGTAAAGGTGATAGTAAGGTTGGGAAAAAAGAAAAGATGTAATATATAGCCACATAAACAGAGTACAAAAAAAAAAAAGAAAATAGCTATTTTTTCAGACTTTGAATAAATGACTAAAATATTAGACCAAAGGAATACATAACATAAAATTTAGAATTTAAACTTGTATTATTATTTGCTTTTCATATATATATTTATAATATATTTTGTAATGTATTTGCTATTTTGGCCCATCAGGATGCTCGACATGCAGCAGAAGGAGAAATATATACCAAACTTAACCAAAAAATTGATGAATTTGTTCAGCTTGCTGATTATGACTGGACATTGTCTGAGCCAGATGGAAGAGCTAGTGGTTATTTAATGGATCTAATTAACTTTTTGAGAAGCATCTTTCAAGTGTTTACTCATTTACCTGTAAGTATAATTCCAAAAAATTGTTTAAGTGTGCTTACCAAAGTATATCTTAAAATTGAGTTTTAGTTTGGGGTTGTCTTGTTTAAATCAACTTCTGAGGTTGCATATTTCTTTTCGTTTTGAAGATAGGGTTTGGCTGTATGGTTCAGGCTGATCTTGAACTCACTGTGGAGGTCAGGCAGACCTTGACCTCATGTTGTCCTTCCTGTCTTAGCCTCTGGCATGCTGGGAGTACAAGAGTGCACTACTAAGCCTGGTTCCATATTTCCTTTAAATTTCTACTGTCTTAATTAACTTGTACAGAACCATAACTTAGCACATTGTTAAGGGTTTTAATTTATTTTGCTTTTTAAACAAAATACAATTCTCTTTCCACTAAAAACAAAAAAACTCTAAAGTTGACTTAAATAAATGCCAATAAGTGTTTCATGAAAGTCAATATAATCAGTGGCTTTCTAATTAGATAAAGCCAAGAAATTATTGGCTATTTTTTCATCAAGAAAGCAAAAGTAAAATTGGAACATCTTGGTGCATACTACATCTACAGTTTGAGCTTTTGTTGAAACAAACAACAACAAAAATGATAGAGCAAGGATATTTGAATATGAATTGGCTGAAACATTGGAGTCTTCAGGTGAAGATTGCAGAGAAAAAAGGATTAGATGACCATTCCTGTATTAGTATATCTAGATATAGCAGAACTACTGTTATAACAGGACTGAAGTAGTTTTATACAAATAAAATTGGGAGAATTTTATTAGCCATTTTATTCCATGATGTAAGCTATAGCTGAACATAAATATTTAACCTTAATCCATACAACTGCCGCTAGCCCCCTCCCTCTTTTGAAATGAAAAAAAGGTTACAGTCTTCATTCTTTACTTTTTGCCCAACGGTAGTTGCTCAAAGGCATCACTGGAATAGTTGAGGGAAGGTGTTTCTTAAAAATTGAGAAAAATAGCTTGACAATTTTTTTTATTATTATTAAAGAGAATTAAAAATAGTTAAAAAAAAAAAAAAAGAGAAATGATACAGAACTTCACCAAACAATTCAATAGGAATTCAACAGTGATTGCTGTGTTACATAATGTTAACATCAAATTAGTTGTTTGGATTATCAGATATAAGCATATAAAATTGGAAAAAAAAAGTTATTAGAAATTTAAAAGGACAAGAAAAAAAAAAAAAACAAAGAAAAATTTAAATGTTGACAGCTCCCCTCTGCGGACCAGCACAAGTCAGCAGTACAAGCCAACGTGCATATATACATGAATATATTTTTCTACTTCTTCCCTCTCTTTACTGTCCTTTTCTTCATATCGGTTTTTCTTTTCCTTTGAAAAGGTTATTTCCCTTTAATAATACCTATTACACCTTTCAGATTTTATTAACTCTATCAGCACCAGTGAGACAATATAATGTTTGCATCTGTGAATCTGATTTCAGTTATGAGTATGGTGTCTAGTTGTGTCATTTACCTATAAAAGCCTCAAATTTTTTTATAGCTAATACTCCATTATATAAAAATACCACATCTTTTTGTATCAGTTGCTCAGTTGATGGACCTTTGAGTTGTTTCCAACATTTGGCTATGACAAATAGTGCTTCTATGAACATAGGTGCACATACATTGCTGAGGTATGATGTTTTCAGTTCTTCTGGAAAAATACCCAGAAGAGGAATGGCTGGGTTGAATGGAACCCCCAAACCTAGTTTTTGATAGGAAATCTCCACAATGATTTCCATAGTGAGTGTATCAGTCTATATTCCCAACAACAGTGGAGAAGGGTGCATTTTCCTCAAAATCCTCTCCAGCATTTAATATTGGAGTATTAAAGTCTCCCATTACAATTGCATTATTGGTCATTTGATTTTTCATGTCCATTCAAATTCTTACATAGTTGGATACTCCTTCATTGGCTACATATATATTTATGGTTGTTATCTTTTCCTCCTGCAGTTTTCCCGTAACAAGTATGTAGTGACCTTCATTATCTCTTTGAATGATTTTTGCTATGAAGTTGTTGTTGTCAGCAAGTACAATAGCTGTCCCTGCTTTTTTTCTGGTTTCCTGTGGCATAGAGCATTGTTTTCCATTCTGTGACTGTGGGTTTCCTTTTGAGTTAAAAGTGCATACTGTTGCATTTTGTTTCTTAATCCACTCTGCTAGTGTTTCTTTTGATAGGTGAATTGAAACATTTACATTGATGGTTTAACTGAGATGTATTGGTTTGTCTTTATCATGTTATTTTCCTGATGTAGGTTCCCTCATTTTCCCCTCTGTTTAATTACTTGCTTGTTTGGTGGTTCCTTTCTTTTTTTTTTTTTTTTACATTTAGTACAGAATCTACAGTCTTACTACACAGATCAGACTTGTAGTGATCCTCCTGTTTTCAGCCTCCCAAGCACTAGGATTACAGGTATGCACCACTATGCCCAGTCTCAGTCCTCAACTCAGCACACCCCAGGAGTGGGGCCAGCATGGCACGCCAGGGATCAAACCCCAGTTCTTATATCTGCCTAAGCAGGTGCTTTAATCTGCTTAGCTATCTGGCCAGCCCTTTGTTTGTTCTTCTTGAAGCTGTGTTTGTTGTTTGGTGGTCATGAATTTCTTCAGTTACTCTTTGTCATGAAAGATCTTACCTTGTCGTTGAATTTGATAGACAGTTTTGCATGGTATATCAATCTGGGTTGGAAATTAATTTCTTTCCAGCCCTGAAATACTTCACTCCAAACTCTTCTTGATTTGCTGGTTTGTGCTGAGAAATCTGCTATGATTCTCATGGACTTTCAGTTGTAGGTGATCTGTTTCTTGTCTCTAACAGTTTTTAATATTCTATTATTTTGCTGAATGTCTGAGGTCTTAATATGTGTCTAGGTGTAGATTTATTTTGATTATGGCTATTTGGAGTTTATATGTCTCACTTAAGTGTACATCAGATTCTTTTCTCATGTTTGGAAAATTTTCTACTAGTAATTCTGCAAATAGTTTCTTTTTTTCTGTCATTTGTATTGTCTCCTGCTGTTTTGTTGACACCAGTTATTCTTTTTTTTTTAATTTTAGGGAAGGGTCTATAGGGTATTTGGGGTCTTATACTAGATTGGACTCAGTGATCCGCCTGTTTACAGCCTCCCAAGAGCTGGGATTATAGGTGTGCACCACCTCGCCTACTCTGAATTGCTGTCTCAGTGTCCCCAGGGGGCACCTGACCAATTATTCTTTTATTATTTTTAGCTGCTGTATTGTTATTTCCTGGTTTCTTGTTAGCTTTAAGAGATCTTTCCTTTCATGTTCATTAGCTGCACCGCTGTCTTCCAGGTCTGGAAGTCTATCTTCAGCTTTGTTCAAGCAGTTTTCCAAACTTTCAGTGGAATTCTTAGTTTCCTAGATATCTGTTTGGATGTGTTTGATGCATTCTAATTCTTTCCTGTATTGTTTATTCTATTGTCCTCTGTTTTTTAATCTATGTCTTCTTTAGCTGTGCTGATCTATTCTTTCACGACTGTTGTCATTTCTTTTTTGACCTGAGAGATTATTTCTGATCTTATTTCTTCTATAGCTTGATGGATTTGTTTCTTTACTTCAGTTGTTAGAATTTCACAAATTTCAGATGTGTCATTTCCAAGTTCTCCCGAATTTGCTCTGGGAAAACTAGAGGATTGAGATTGTGTTTTGTTCCTGTGCTTTGGCATTTTTCAAGTTCCCAATAATTTCCCAAGTTTAGCAGTGGAGGGAGAGTGTTGGAAAATGGGTCAGTCAGGTTCCTGCTACAAAGGGGAGCAGGTAGGACTCACCAGGGTTCTCATTGCTAATGGGAGCCACTGGCCGATGCTCAACAAAATTTCAGCAGGTGGTGGGTGTGGGCTGGGTTCACCAGGATCCAACAGGCCATTCAGAGCCCTCCTGAGTTCTTAAATGGTTGGACAGGCGCCAGCACAAGCTCCAAGCTTGCACACTGAGCGCTAAGGGACACAGCTCACCAGAGTGCAGGCCACCCAGAGTCCTCCTGAGCTCTTAAATGGTTGGATCAGGTGCTAGGAAGGCTCTGTGCCTTTCGCATGCTGTGTCCATGGGTTGTAGCTCACCAGAGTTCAGCAGGCACCCAGAGTCCTCCCTAAGTTCTTAAAAGATTGGACCAGTGCCAGCACAAGCTCTATGCCTGTGCCCTGAGGGTCAATGGTCGCGGCTTACCAGAGTATCACAAATCTGATTTCTATTTTAATTTTAAATTGTACAATTGTGAATGCTAAAAAATAGTAATTTTCTGTTACAAGAAGTAAATTGAAAAAAAAATACTTATTTGAAAATGAATATATTTTATAACTTGAGTTCTTTAGGCATTTATTAAATTAGTATCTCAGCTAAATTCTGATTGGTCTTGATATACATTTTACTGTAAACTTACCACTGAGCCCAGCATTGCTTTGTTTGTAGAAAAAAACAGCTAACATTTCCGTGTATGTGTGTGTGTGTGTGTGTGTGTGTGTGTAGTACTTAGATACCTCTGCTAGTAAACATTGTAGAAAATAATCTCAGTTGTCCTGAGGACTTAACTGGAAGAAAGGCTCTTAGAAGAAAACATATTTCAGTAGGAAACCAGTGGATTGGGATAGAGAATTTAAGACCTGAACCATGAACAACCAATTGGAAAAACATAAATGGAAATAATTGAAATGGAATTGTCTCAATCTCAAACTAAATATGTATTATATTAGTGTGTATACATCTATATATGCAGTTGTATATTGTATTACTTGTTAGTTGAGTTAGAGATAAGATAGACTAGACAAAACAACATTGGTTTAGGCTTTCTGAGCAAAGTGTAATCTTAAACAGGAAGATTCAATACTAAGAACAAGTGAAAGTATCAAGATGACAGTTTTACTACCAGATGGCAATAGAGAATTCATGTTTAGAAAGTTACCAGTGTTTTTGCAAGTAGGAATGGCAAAGACCTAGGAATTCAAGTGGTATCTTTCCCCTTTTAGCCTATAGTTTTTGATAGGAAGAAGAAGAGTAGGAGATACTTTCCTTTGGAGTTAAGTAGGCAAACATTGAAATAAAGGAAAAGAAAAGGGACTAAATTATGTGGATAAAACATTGCTTAAGTTAAAATTACCTTTTATTATGTGTAGAAAAAGACAAAAGGGAGGTCACATCCATGAGTCAAAAGCAGATGGTAGAGAAAGATGTTAGTCAGAAGTTTCCTCTGCATGCCAAGATCTGATGATGTTAGTGTGCACTTTTTTATTCTTTTATTTATATATGTGTGGAGAGAGGTGGTGGTAGAGTTAATTAAAGGGGGAATAACCTTGGTGTACACATATTTACAAGATTCTTGCAGGTCAGTAGTTGTAACAGAAAATACAACAGGCCAAGGTGCTGATAAATACTTGCACAAAATTTGGACTTGGTACTATAATTCAAAAAATTTAGAGATTTGGCTCTGCAAAGTAAGGTACCATGAAAGGAGTATGCTCATACTAGTAAGACATGTAGAGGAGAGGTTTGTAATGGCAGTTGAGACAGTCTGACTATATCATTTAGACCGATCTTGAACTTACTGTGTAGCCCAAACTAGCCTTAAGTTCACAGAGATCCTTTTGACTCAGCCTCCTGAGTACTGGGATTACAGGTGTGGGCCACCACACTCAGCCAGTTAGCTACCTGTTAATGAGTTCCTTTTCTTTAATCCAGGAAACTATAGGCATTGCATGCAAGGTGTCATTCTATTTTTTATGGTAAACCATTGAAATTAAAAGCCTCTGTTGATTCTTTAGAAGCATAAAGGGAATAATTGACAAAGATCTGTCATAGATGTCTACAGAACTTATTATTTACTCTTAGAATTTTGAATGTCATGTTTAAGTTTATTCCTTTAAAAAAAAAAAAGTAATAGCTTACCTTAATTATCCCCTTCCCATTTTTTATGGTCTTTTTAAATATGTACCTTTTTTTCTCTTGATGTATTTCCTTTATTCTTTTAAAATTCCATCCCAGATATCCCCTCAACTAGAAGTGGTGCTAATAGTATCCATATCAATCCTGTTCCCATCATCTAGGGGTTAGACACAGTGAAGTTACTTGTTCAGAAACCAATACTATTAGAACCCTCAAATTTGAGGATACTGCTATGCCAAATGATTTATTTCAGAAAAAGGTATAAAATAGAATTTAAAAACATAGATCTTACTAAGAGTTACTTTATTGATGTCAACTGAAAAAACGGGAAAGCCACATCAAGCCAAGGAATTTGGACTCTGACTGAACTCAGCGGTTCTCCATTTGTACCTGTTCTGTAGAACATGTTACTCAGATGTATACCTAAACAATGAATCTCAACTTGTGCTAAGTATAAATCCTTGAATGAATAAGACCTACCATGTACTATTTTTTTTTGGGGGGGGGGGTTATTACTAGCATTTGAACTCAGGATCTCATGTTTGCCAGGCAGGCACTGTGCTGCTGAGCTATGTCCCAGGCCTCCTGTACTATGTTTTTAGTCATGTTTTAATTATGACTATATCATATCCATAATTTATATCAGCTAGTACATGCATTAATAAGAGTCAATTGGCTTGGGTGACTTTTTGTCCAATTTACTAATTATCATGTGGAAACTACCTCTATTGTCTAATTTATTAGAAGTTTTGGCAAGGTCTTTGGAAATTTTAAGTTATACCAGGGTAGTAAAATTTGAGTTTTGATTATTATATGGCCCAGACTCTCTCTGTGGTACTTAAGAAAGAAATAGAGATATAGCTTTTCTATTATAGACTGGCTCCTTTAATAAGGCATGCAACAGGGTTGTTGTTGTTTTTTTTTTAATGAATTCCATGAATCAGCAATGTCACCCAGAGTCAGTCATGAGGACAGTGATGCTCATCACAAGCTTCTCTTGGCTTTCTTAATTTGCCAGGCAAGAAGAGTTACAGGTGCTTAATATTTAATCACTTCCCTATTTAAACATATACCTAGCCCCCTGATCATCAGTAGCATGGAATGAGACATTTTACAGCATTGACCTGTATACTTTTACTATTCTGCTTGTCCTTACATTCTTCTTCTGCCTTTTAAAATAGAGAGAATTTGAAGATATTGTGAGACTTTCCAGGACAGCAGCAGTGATTATTAAAATTTTCAGTGATTACTGAAAATTAAAAATGTGGATACAACATGCCATCTAAGTCCATGTTCAAAAGAGTGTTTAAAAAAAGGGTTGATGATGGCCACCACTAAGTGTTATGGACATTGTCCATGTCTACAGTACACTAGAATTTTGTGTGATATCCTATCCCCAAACGGTTAGAAGTACTGGTCATTTATTTGTCATTCCAGTATTTATCTTTATGTTTTATTCTTAGTAGTTCTTTACTGTCATGAAAACTTTTTCTTAGTTCAATTGTTTTGAAACATTTAATTTTTAATTAATTAGTTAATTTTCTGAATATTGCTTAATCTTAATATTTGTTTTAAGATTTATACTGTATATTTGACTTACAGTCTATTCAAAAGACATATTTTCTCCTAGTATTAGAAACTTTAAAAATTATATTTCTCCCATTTTCCATTGACGTTATATTACTTCTTCCCTATCTTTTATACCACTGAAGTATGTTTGTTATTTCCTGTATGCTACATCTGGAGGTATTAGAATATTTTGAGTTTGTATAACAGGAAAATGTTTTACTTTTAGTTTTCAAAGGTATGTTTGTTACGTATAAAATTCAAAGAGGACAGATCTGTTGTTTTCCTTTCTTTCAGTACTTTAATTAGTGTAGTTTCTTACACACTTGGTCTTTTTTTTTTCTTTCTAATGTAGAATAAGATGCTATTTAATTTTGTTCTTCCATAGCTATTTTTTATGTACTTGCTTTATTTTTTTTCTTTATAGTAAGTTTTGGACAATTTCATTTTTGTGTATCTCGGTATGATTTTATTCAAATTTCTTGTGCAAAAGGTTCATTTTTCTTGGAAATGTGGTGTTATAAGTTCAACTAAATTCAGAAATTTTAAATCTTTAAATATTTATTGCCTACCTCTTTCTATTTTGAGAATTCTATGAATATAAATTTCTTGATTTTGACACAGAGTGAACTATTATATGACTGATCTGTAAATTCTTCATTTTTATTTTCGACAATTTTTATTGTTATATTCATTTAGGTTTGTAAACAATTTATTTACAAGAAAAATAAAGTTATAAAAAAAAAAAAAAGTCTGGTGAGTCCTGTGGTTGGGATGTTAGGATTTTCAGTAGCACATGTAAAGAGATAGGCGAGATAAAAGAAACCTTTATTAACTCCAAAGACACAGAGGATTGAGGGCAGATGAGGGATCCTCTGACCTGAGACAAAGAAAGCAGAGACTTTTATGGACTTTTGTAGGGGTGAAGTTTGACAGTTTCAGTCATATGGAAGGAACTGATTGGGATTTCTCTTGTGTGTGCGGGGAAAGATGAGAGGAAATTGTATCCAGGACTAGTTTAGGGGAGAAGGAGGAAGTGGTTGTTGGAAAGATGAGCTGCTGTTTTAAGGGCTTCAGCGATGTTAAATGACCACCATAGTAATTTAGCAGTTCATAGGACCAGAACCTATCAATAAGAACTGTCCTAGTCCCTTTCTTGTCACAGAGACATAATACCCAGCAGCATGCTGAAGGAGGATAGGTTCATTTTGGCTTAGTTTCAGTCTGTAATCCACTGGCTCCAAAACAAAAAGAAAGCAGAGGAAGAGCCAGGAATAAGAATAAACGCTTCCAAAAGATAGCCTCTTTAATAAATGGTGCTGGAAAAACTGGCTTTCTACATGCAGAACACTAAAATTAGACCCATGTCTATCAGCATACACTAAACTAAAGCCAAACATCTCCTGAAAGAGAAAGTGTATGGAAATCTTGAAGACAAAGAGTTTGTGAACAAAGCGTAGATTTGCATGGGAAATACTATGCAACATCAGTGACTGGTATCTCCTCTTATTAAACAGTTTTTACATATCAAAAGAAATCACCAACAGAATGAAAAAAACCACAGAATGGGAGAAAAATTTTAGCCTACTCTCCCACAAAGGATTTATCTAAAACATATAGAGAATTGAAAAAAATCAGGTTCCCTAAAATTCAAAGATGTAGTCCAAAAATGGGTATCTTAAATGAAAACATCTCAGATGGACAAATACAAATGGCAAATTAATATATAAAATATGTTTGACATCATTGGTTATTTGAGAGATGCAGATTAAACAATGCTGAGATACCAACTCACCCCAGAAAGAATGGTTATCATTAAAAGACCAATGACAAATGGTGGTGGGGTTTGTGGAGAAAAGGCACCCTTCTCCATTGTTGGTGAGAGTGTAGATTGGTACATCCACTGCAGAAATCAGCATTCAGAATTCCAAAAAAGAAGTAGAATTAGAGGTCCTATTTGACCCAGCTATTCCCTTTCTGGGTATCTTCCCACAAGGATTAAAAATACCATACCATAGTAATATATATGCACCCATGTTTATACCCCCACAATTTGTAATAACTTAATCTTGGAAACAACCCAAATGCTCATTGAATGAGGAATGGATAAAAAGGGTGATCTTTTTATATAGTGGATTATTACTCAGCCATAAAGAAGTACAAACTTGAGACTTTAAAGATTAATGGATGCAGCTTGAGACCATATTCATCAGTGAAATAAATCGGACTCCTATGTGTAAACATCATATTGTCTCCCTGGTATGAGAAATAGTAAATAAGGTTTAAAATGTATAGTAGATATTATGAAATGGGAAGAAATTGTTCCAAAGGAAAAAGAAACTAGGGTGGCAAAAGGAGAAAGGAAGAAAGGGACGAGGAAAGAGACAAGATAGTTATACTAGAAGTTTCTCTTAGTTCACTGAAAATAAAGGTTTGTACTAATACCATTTGAAGAATTTTCTATAACCATATCTTGTACTTTGAGAAACTACTTTGAAGATAACAATACTCAATGTATTAACTATTCCTATTCTTTTTTTTTTTTTCTTGTCTTTTTGAGACAGGGTCTCACTATGCAGTTCAGGCTGGCCTTAAGCTCACTTTGTAGCTTAGGCTGGTCTCGAACTCACAACAATCCTCCTGCCTCAGCCTCCCGAGTGCTGGGATTATAGGCATGCGCCACCACGCCCAGCTCTATTCTTATTCTTTTATTTTTTTACGAATTTTTTTCATTAAAAAGAAAGAATAAACTCAGGTTATGTACCCAGTGATGTACCTCCAACTAGGCCCTGCCTTCTAACAGCAAGTCATCTATTCTTTATAATTTATTCACTCTCCAAAAGCCCTACCTCTGAGTACTTGACACTTCAGGGGGACATTTCTATCTAAACCATAATGAATACATTTTGAAAGGACTGGAGATGTGCCATGTACTATAGGAAGTTCTGAAGTTTTCTCACTTTGGGAAAAATGTTTGCTTTAACTTTATATTCTATCTGATAGCTCTCCCTCCCCCATATGTGTTCTGGGAGCAAATATTTGTGTCACTATTTTACATTCTTATAAATGGAGCTTTTGAGAAGGAGGGACAACAGCATAAGAGGGAAAAATGGGATTTCATACATGACTCTGACAGATTGTTGTTCGCTGATGTGCTAACATCAGAACAGGAAGCGAGTTAAGAAATATAAAAATAAGGGCTGCCCAAATAGCTCAGCGGATTAAAGCACCTACAAGCAGGTGCAGGGGGTGGGAGGTTCCATACCCTGGCCTGCCATGCTGGCCCTGGCCCTGGCCCCAGGGCACACTGAGATGGCAATTGAGACTGGGTGCAGTGCACACACCTGTAATTACAGCTCTTGGGAGGCTGTAAACAGGTGGATTACTACCAGTCCAATCTAGTAGTGAGACCCTAAACACCCTCTGAACGCTTTCCTAAAACACAAAAAAGAAAAACCTCACTAGGGAATTCATCTTGATATTTAAGCCTTTATAAATCACCTCATTCTGTATTATTGGGTATTTGAGATATTTCCATGTTATATTGAGTGTTTGTTCACTCTGAAGGTAGATTAAAGTATATCTTGTGAGGAATCCTTGTACATTTGTGAAATAATCCTGGGGGAAATGATCATATTCTATGTTAATGTTTTTTTTTCTGATTTTATAACATTTTTACATGTATATAAGATATAATCTCATATAGTAAAATTTTAGTTGTTTGTATATATGAATCAGAAGAAAGAACAATATATTTCTGTTTTAAAATTCTGTACTTCAGCTAAGCATTTTATTTTTCAATTAAGAGTTTATTTTTAATTTTAGTATTAAACTCCACATTTGATGACAGACCTGATTCCTTCAGTCTGTATGTTTTAAAAAGTACTACGCTGTGGCTCTTTAGGAGATTGATGAATTCAAGTGTTCTCTTTCCTCTTTTACCTCAGAATAGATTATCTCAGATTCATTTTTTTTTTTTCTGTCTTTTTGAGACAGGGTTTCACTATGCAGTTCAGGCTGGCCTTAAGCTCACTTTGTAGCTCAGGCTGGTCTCGAACTCACAACAATCCTCCTGCCTCAGCCTCCCGAGTGCTGGGATTACAGGCATGCGCCACCATGCCCGGCGAGACTATCTCAGACTCATAACAAATTTATGTAGCGAACTGAGAACAGTGCATTTATAGAAAATGGTAATTTACTGCTTGAATTTTAAAAACTTTGGCCAGAATTAATAAGTTTTCTTAACAAGTGTTGGGTTTTTATACTCGAATAGACCATGTCTTTATTTTTTTTTACAATGGTTACATAGCTTTAAAAAATAAAACCTATTATAAGTTTAAAGAATAATACAGTGTACTGTGTATTTGCATCTATGTATTTCTTTTTCACTTAAGTAAAAAAAAATTAATTGGGGCCGGGGAGATAGAATAAGCACTTCCTTGGCAAGCACAAAGGCCTGAGTTCAATCCCCAATTCTGCAAAAAAAAAAGTTTAATTTTGCAAAACAGGCTTTTTTTTTTTAATGTTTGGATATAAATAAGGGAAAATGGACTCTTGTGATCATTAAGGAGGAGTAGAACCTATATAAAAAGAGTAGACCTATATGGAAAGAATGGGTGTGATTTCTAGAGTGATTTTTATGTCACATATACTTGAGAGAATGGAAGCAACACCGGAAAATACTTTTAAAGAATTACCACTAAAATTAAGCCTTTGAAATAACATAATAACTGGAAAACTTCAAATGAAAATTTATAGTACCAAATTAGTTTATAATAAGTACTCAGCATTTCTACTATTATATTAAATCTATGAAAACATTCCTTTAAAATCTGAACACTTTCAGCAATAATCTGATGTTTTTATTCAATGATATTTCAAAAGAAAGAGTATCTGTAGCCTAATCTACAATAGTAAGTTATTTTGGAAATTTAGCTTGATACACAGATAAAAACATTTTCTTGATTCCTTTTAGAATGAGGTTGGTGGTTAGTGGTCTATTGTTCCTGTGACTGGCGTTAAAAGTCTCATTTCACAGCTTGCAGTGTGGTACTATTGGATAAGCATGTCTGTGTTCCACAAACTAAATTCAAAAGTGTCAATCAAGGCCTCACATAGGTTATTTAGAGAATGAGTTTTCTTACTGATTTCACCAAATGTCACCTCATGCTGTCTTTGATTGGCACAGCCTGGCAGGGAGGATGGATGAATCTGTCACCGGCTAGTTAATTGTGTTGCTGGTCTCAGTCTGACATTAGGTCTTTGACTCTTAAATGGCTCAATACAAAACAAATTAGCAGATTGTAGTCATATTTCTCATTCTATATGCTTTGACTTTGTTGAATGCAGTCCATAAATCATATTGACTGACACACAAGTAAATGATGAAAGCTGCTTTTGAGACATGAATCCAGAAAGCAGCACTGTGAAGGTGCCATGGAAGGATGCATATGGTTGACCCTTTGGGAATTTCCTAGGAGCCAAATGTCTCTTTGCCACAATTGTTCTTAGAAGAAAAGCTTTTGAGTAATGCAAAAGGGATCTAATATGTCAGCAGATTCTCTTTTACAAGTTCCTTTGAAATATAAGAAGTTTGTCTAAGGGTTTTCTCTCTTTCCAAGCTGTTTTTCAGCAAAATACTAGTGTTTAAAAAAAAAAGTTACCTTTAAAAGTGTAGCAGGTGTTTTTACTTATTTATTGAACTTTGCATTGTTAAAGTGAAAGAATGTGTTTAAAAAAATCTTACTGCAATAAATTTTGGAGATGAGTACAGGAATAATTGCTAGATACAGTGTATTTAAAATATATTGAATAGACATTTTGTAATTTTGCTTTGTTATATTAAAAAAGCTTCTTTAAATGGAAAGGGCTAATTTGTAAAGATAATTGTATAAATACTTAGATTCTTTTTATTTTAGAAAATGATATTGAAAATACCAACAGCGAGAATAGTGTTCAAAAGGGATTTTTTTAATATCTAAATGTTCTAAGGGCTGTAGGCATCAGAAATATTTTGGGAGTATTTGCCCAAGTTTAAACTAAAATGTGTTTGTTGTTTCATTTTCATTATATCAAGATGATAATTCTAAAATGACATTTCCAATAGGCTCAAGCCTATTACATTGTAATTAAACAGCATGCCATGGATTTCTCCTTTAACCACTATCCCCATTCATATTTATATTATTCTGCTTGAGGAATGGAACTGCATGTCTCCTAAAGTAATTCCTGTAGGGCTTAGGGGATCCTGAGACATGCTGGGTTTTTCATTGTTTGTTCATTGTTTCTTGGCAATTCATCAGTATCTGTCACATTTATTGTTGGCATCTGCTGTTGTCTCTAAAGTTTTTAATTGGGAAATTGATGTTCCATTTTAGATAGTGAGTTTTCCACTGTGAATAGTATGTAAATACTGAAAGATTAATTCGTAAAAGTTGCTTTATAGTCTGATTTTTTTTTTTTTTTTTTTGGTGGAACCAGGGATTGAACTCAGACCTTTGTGCTTGCCAGGGAAGCGCTTATTCCCCTGAGCCATCTCCCTAGTCCTCAATGTAGTCTGATTTTTAATGTGTAACTTAAAGAACAAATATTTTAGTGAACATCATGAAAATGTTTGTGTTTTTATTACCTTTTATGTCAACACTACATAAATATTTTTGTACTAGTATATTGTAGTGTTATGTTGAAAGATATTTTTCATGATTTTGTAGCTTTATTGGCCTCTGTGATGAGTACAAAAAATGTCATCACTCAGTGACGTAATTGTCAATCAATGTCCATCCTAGAAGCAGTATTTTGCTGGAAAATTTTACCTAAAAGATTATTTATAATATTTTAAAGTTCTTGAAATGCAAAACCTATTTAAAGAAATAATTTACAGCCAGACACAGTAATGCATATCTGTAATAGCTACTCAGGTGTCAATACAGAAAATAATTCCAGGTTCAAGGCCAGCGTGGACAATTTATTAAACCATGTTTCAAAATAAAAGATAAAAAGTATTTTGGCTGTAGCTTGCCTAGCATCTGTGAAGCCCTGGGTTTAATGTTCAGCCATAGAGCCTAAAATATTTAAGGAATTGCTGTTTTTAAGAAGCTATTTCAACTAAGGGTAATAGTGAAAAAATAAAATGTCATATAGAGTTTTTAGGTGCATATTATAGTAAGAAATATTTTTTTCAAATTTGTTGTAATTGGGGGCCTGCCCATTAGCTCAGTTGTTTAAGTGCCTGCTTATGCAAAGCAGTCAGGCTCAAAATCCTGTGGTTGGATCCCCAGATCCTCATTCCTTACCAGACCTGCCCTTAAGGCAGCCTGAGCAGGCAAAAAAAAAAAAAAAAAAAAAAAAAAGAAAAAAACCAAAACCTTCTAAATTTGTTGTAATCATAGTGAAAGAAAACCACATTAATTTTTTAGTGTGCATGACTGTGTATTTCTAAATTACCAGGTGAATTTAAAACTTAATTTCTAAGGGCCTGTGAGATAGCTCAGTGGAATAAGGGCCTGCTTTGGCAAGCTCAGGAACCAAGCTTCCATGCCCAGTCCATGTGCCTTGCAGGCCCTACCCTCAGGGCGAGCTGAGCCACTGACTGAATCTGGATGGTGGCATACTCCTATAATCCCAGCTCTGGGGAGGCTGAAAGTGGGAGAATCACTATGAGTCAGAGCTGCAGAGTTAGAGCTGTGTAGTTAGACCCTGTACCAAATATGTAAAATGAAAAAAAAAAAAAAATTAATTTCTAAAACTACAGACCTGTGGATAAAATTAATGTCTTACTAATATCAGGCCTTTTTTCCATCAGTAATTGAAAGTATGCTATAAGCTAATAACTTGGAGCAGAAGACTTAAGACTTTATGGCAGGCTGGGGAATCGAACCCCTGGCCCCTGCCTGCACCCGCTTGTAGGCACTTTAATCCACTGAGCTATTTGGCCAGCCTTTGATTCTCTTGATTCTGTCTTGATTTGATGGGTGAAGGAGAGCTTAAAAAGAATTGTATGGATTAAATATTTTATCAATACGACAGTGATTTTATGTTGTGCATGTCATATTTTAATAGGCAATTAAAATTATCTGAAATAAGGTGGGTGTGGTGGTACACACCTGTAATCTCTGTACTCAAGAAGTTGAGGCAGGAGAATTGTGAGTTTGAGGCGAACTTTAGCTACAGAATGAATTAAAGGTCACCCTAAACTTCATAGTGAAACTTTGTCTCAAAAAGAGAAAAAAAAAAATCTCAAAAGATCTGAAAGTAATGATTTTTGAACTTGTATTTTAATTTTGCTTTTAATATGTCCTGTGAAAAGTGAGAGAAATAGTACTATTAATTTTAATGTCTGTGATATAAAGGTATGGACATTCAAAATACAAAAAAGCCAGTAGTCATGACTGTACCAACAAAAAGAATGCTAGGTAAATCTTTTTTTTGTGATATTTTATGTTTCTGTGTTTGTTTGTTTTTTTTTGGTTTGTTTGTTTGTTTTAAACAGGGGAAAGTTGCTCAAACAGCTTGCATGTCGGCCTGCCAGCATCTGTCAACATCTTTAATGCAGATGCTACTGGACAGTGAGTTAAAACAAATAAGCATGGGAGCTGTTCAGCAATTTAACTTAGACGTCATACAATGTGAATGTAAGTACCATATTGATTAACTCCCTAAGACTCTAGACATTTTTGGTAGTGTATATTTATAAAGGAGAAAGTGGTGTATAATAGGATAGTTTGAAAAAGAGAAACACAATAACTAAACTTTTGGCACCTTTTAGTAGTAACTTCTTTAGAAGAAGAAAAGATTGTCACATTCTAGGCTTCAAAGAGAGGCACTGAAGTATTAATCCAAATTGTAATAATTAAAAATATTGTTTATTTTCCCTGTTTTTTTCTGTAGTCCTTCTTGCTAAGACTGAGTGCTTGTTGTAAATGAATGAAATGATCCCAAGATTGTCATTCTTATTTTTGCTATAAGATTTTAGATAGCTGATAGAAAAATAAACTTAAACCCTACATACCAAATGAAACTTTTGAATTTTGTTTCCCTTTTCCAAAGATTTCTCAAATCTTTATATTTGCCATTATTTTTTGCTTTATTTTGTTTAGGAAACAAGGTTTACATATTTCAT
This sequence comes from Ctenomys sociabilis, assembly GCA_004027165.1. Classification (NCBI taxonomy): domain Eukaryota; kingdom Metazoa; phylum Chordata; class Mammalia; order Rodentia; family Ctenomyidae; genus Ctenomys; species Ctenomys sociabilis. The sequence goes on from PVKA01017175.1 coordinate 34,803, forward strand.
AATATAATGTTGACATTAGCTAATCAGCTTCAAGACAGGATGTGTCACTTGTATTTGTATGTCATTGGCCTTATGTAATTCTGCATGAGTTTTATCACCTCTGAAATTATGACACAGTAAATTAAAATATAAATAAATAAATAAATATATATCACAGGACATAAGTGACCATGAGCAATTTTCAAGCAGCTTTCAAATGAATGCCAATTAAATGACAAAAATCTCTGGTTAATTATATTGAATTAGATACTTCCAGTGGCAAATTGAAAATCAGTGGGACACAGAAAAATTATAAAATATTTGCAGGGAGGAAAAATTTGCAACAATATATTCTTTATAAAAGACATTAATAAAATACCAACAGCTTATGATGCAAGAATGATAGTTTTTCTCCAACACATATCAAGTATTTGTGTGTCCATTGTACATTTGTTCTGGTAGGAAAAACAATTTTCTTTTCCTAGAAAGTGTTTCTAATTTTCTATAATTCAAAAAATCAAATAAAACTATTGTGTGCAAAGTATGTTGTCTTCAGAAATATGTCAGAAAGCCTGCCTATCTTTTCTCTCCATTACACTGTTGTCTCTCTCCATCCTTCCCTCTTCCACTCTTTACACCTTCCCCTTTTCCCATGCTCTTTCTCTCTCTGTAATTCTTTTCAGAGACAAGCTCTCACTGTGTATTTCAGGTTGGCTTTGAACTTACTATGTAGTCCTGATTCAAAGCCAGCCATGAGTTTGAGAACTGCCTCAAACTTGCAGGAATTCTCCTGCCTTAGCCTCCTAAATGCTGGGATTATAGATGTGTGCCACCATGCCCGGCCCCAATTAATTTTTACAGGTTTCTAATCAAATTGTTCTTTTCATTTTGAAAATAATATGGAAACTGATTCCTTCTCCTCTTCTTCTTCCTCCCCTCCTGTGCGGGTTTTCTCCTCTCCTCTCTTATCTCCTCCCCTTCCCTCCCTTCCTCTTTCTCTTTCTTTCTCTTCACCTCCCCTTATTTTTTATTAAGCATGCATTCAACCACTGATCTACACCCTAGCTTAAACAGGTTTCTTAAAATTTTTAAAAAGTTGTCTTACATGGTCGTTATAGTCTAAAATCAGTACATAAATATTTTAAACAGATATCATTTGAGGAATTTTGTATTATTGCATCTTTATTGTGGCTTCAAAATACTAAGATAGGTTGTACTTTTTTCTGGCATTTGGTTGTATCTTCTCATTTAGACTTACTACTCCATGATGGAAATTGCTATTTAGTTAGGAAGCTTCAGTATCTGAATCTCTCTGTCCTGTCCACAAAGGAGCACCCTTGCTATACTAAGAAAGTCACACATATCCATGTGTGACTTAGCCTCATATTTATTTCAGTACTTTTATAATGTTAAACATTTTATTTTCCAGTATAAATCTTGTTACTTCAGACAAATTAATGTAAGTATTAAAGAGACTTCCGTGAAGAGACAGTCATACTGTTTCTGGTGCAGCCCCCTAACACATGGCTTTCAGTGACTGATGTATAAAATCATTTAAAAACGAAATTTAGCTTTCTCTAATGAATATATTGAAAATTTAAGAAATAAGGTTTATTTTATTTTAAGCATTTTCGGATTTTTTTAAAATCTGGAAGTTTTAAAATACAAAGTTTATTTTCAAGTATATTTGCTTTTTGTATACTGAGGCGGGGCAGGAGAAGAAAGGGGATGAGAACAGAAATTTGGCTGGGTAAAAGCAAATTTAGAATGCACAATAAATTTGGGATGAGAAGAGGTTAGGATACCTTGGGAGTTAGCTAACATACAGAAGAGAAGATAGATAGTTCAAATGAAGAATCCTAGGAGTTGAATGGTTTTTGAGTTTCACCTCCACCTGCTAAATGCACAACCCCCCCCATGAACATGAGCATACAGATGCATAGACCTTTCCACCTTGACTTCTCCCTAAAGCAACTCTGTCATGTAGTTGTCTATTGGTTCTTTCAGCAACCAATTGGAAGATATATAGCTTTTCATAAAATGTATTTCCTTATGATACATTTCTCAATCAATAGGTTACATTGAACTGAAACCATTTTTCTATAAAATTCTTTCAATAGACCTAATTCTACTTTTAGCACTAGAGTTACCACTAGTCTATTGTATCTTTTTTTGTTTGTTTGTTTTTTCAAATTCAAAAAGGTATCTTCACCAAAAAGAAAAACCTTAGAGCTATCTCCTTTATGTAATTAGAGAAAGTTTACCATTTTCCACCTGGTCTCAACCCTTGCCAAGGAGGCAAATGACTTATCAAGTGAAATGTAAACTGAATTTCAGCTTTCCCTTCCCTCTTTTCATCTAGGCACTTGTGTGTATGAAGCAGCCTTCCAACTATATGTGCCATTTTTCAGGCCATACAGAAAAATAAAACTAGTTATATAAAACTGCTCTTGTATCCCCTGTGAATTTTCTGAAGACAAGATGATTCCTGTTACTGTTAAGTGTTCTCATATGATTGGTGGCTTTTTGAACAAACTTATATGATTATTTTCTGTTTAATTTCAATGTCTGATATTAGATGTAAGGGAGCCCATTATGACCATTTTGTGTTTGTTCGCTATGACCTTTTTGATGGCCAGAGTATATGCTCAGAACATCAAGGCTAGTGCCAGCCAAAGAGCTCAGTGGATTAAAGCATCTGCAAGCAGGGGTAGATCTGGAGATTGCATCTCCAGGCCTGCGGTGCTGGCCCCACCCCCAGGTGGTGCTGAGACAGTTGAGACTGGGCAATTGAGACTGGGCGTAGTGGCATGCACCTGTAATCCCAGCATTTAGGAGGCTGTAAACAGGAGAATCACACTATAAGTCCAATCTACTAGTAAGACCCTGAACATTCTGGGTCTTACTGTATTTCCTTCCTTAAAATACAGGAAGAAAAATAATCAAGGCTAAATAGTGTTCTAAATGCTTTTCCTTTCCTATTTTTTGTGATTGTTCTTCTTATCCAATATTTATATGGTCAATTTTTATTTTAGGATTTTAAGATTATCACTAATATGTTCTGTTTTTAAGATTTGTCCTAAAATTAGCCCATTGAGACCTTTATTTTTTTAAATTGATGCAGTGTTTAGACCTTTATTTTGAAAAAAGTTTTGGTGTTTTAATAAAACAAACAGAAAGTGGATATGTAAAAGCAGTTAATGAAAAAAATCAAAATACAAATTGTCTCCAAAGTCAAAAATAGTGACAAGAATGATCATGTTGCAGTTGCCAGAAAAATTGAAAATAGTTTACAAATTGCTACACTGAGTGGATATGAAAAACAATTTTAGCAGTGTCTTTATAATATTGCCTGAAGTAAATGAAATCAGTTTTACTTGTTCCCTAGGAATCTAGATATATAAGTAACCATTGGGGATACTAAGTCTAGTTAAATTATGACCAACATAAGAAATAGTTCTCTGTCTCTGTCTCTCTCTGTCTCTCTCTCTCCCTCTCTCTCTATATATATACATATATATAATATGTATATATATTAATCCTTAATATATATATATTAAGTATAGGTTCTAAAGGGTCTCACTGCACAGATCGGACTCATGGTGATCCTCTTGTTTTTCAGCCTCCCAAGCTGGGATTACAGGCCACTATGCTTGGTCACAATTGCTATCTCAGAGCACTCTGGGGGAGGGGCCGGAACCCTGGTCCCTGCATCTGCCTAAGCAGGCTACTCTTTATTTTATTTCATTTTTACTGTATATTTGTGAAGATTTAAATATAAATCTATCTTGTAATGTAGAGTATTTCTCTAGGGTATTAATTTCTAAGCCCTTCATCTAGAAGTGATTGCCAAAATTTAAGATAATCATTGCAGTGGTTTGTTTCCTTATTCCAATAGGCATTTAAGTGTAACATTTTTCACAGTTATAACTTTTGTTTTAACATCTTGAAGTCTTTCACAGGCTTTATGAAAAAACATAATAAAAAATCCCATTATATATTATATATATTTAACAAGTCCACTGGCAGAATGTTGAATAAAACTGTTTTTAAGCCTAAAATACTGTACATTTTAGTCATCTTGAAAACATGGGCTCTAGATTTTCAGCAATAATATCACCTAGGAATTTGTCTAAAATGAGGATTTTTAGGTCCCTGCCTTCTGAATTAGAAGCTATGGGTGAAGACTTAGCAGTTTATTTGAGTAGCCCTTCCGGGCCATTCAGATGCAGGATAAAATTTGAGAACCATTGCATTGCATAGACCTTTACATTGTATTGACTTAGATCCATTATTCAGAATACTCTGTTTCTTAACCAGTTTCATAACCAGTTGTAATTCTCTAGTTGAATTGAATTCGTGGTTTAGTTTTTATTCAATAAACATCCTTGTCGGGTGCCTTGCTAGCATATAGAGCTAGTAACAATCATTGGATTTTCCTTATTTGCCAATCAAATTACTCATTCAAAGCAGAAATGACACTATTCTAATTCTTTATAAAGCTCCTGCAACTCTTATATTATATAATAATATATGATTGGTTCTTGTTTATGGGATTCTAGAAAGAGATCCAGAAATCCAAGCAAAACAAGATAGCAGGGTCAGGATCTTATTAGAGACCATGAACCACTAAAAATCCTGGACAAATAAGGAAAGATAAAGGATTTAAGCAGTAAGAGGTGAGCTTAGGTATGAAATATAAGTATCAAGAATGGCCTTTCATTGAATTATACTTTTTTGCTTCATAGTCTGTTGGAGAGGAGACAACATATTAAATAATTATGGCAAACACTTTGTGTGTGTGTGTGTGTGTGTGTGTGTGTGTGTGTTAAGAGTTCAAATTCAGGTCCTCACTCTAGTTACTAGGAAGTGCTTTTCTACTGAACTGCATCCATAGTCCACAAATTCTTAGGTATAAATTAGATAAGAAGGGAGCACTTTTTTGTTTGTTTATTTTGAGACAGGATCGCACTGTGTAGTTCAGGCTAGCCTTGAATTCACAGCAATCCTTCTCCCTCTGCCCTCAGAGTGCTGAGATTCTGGACCTGTCCCACCGTGCCTTGGTTTTCTTTTTTGCTTAATCAGAAGGCAAAATGTTTATTTTCCTGTCATTTTTAACTTGTGACAATATTTATACATGTGTCTTAGGCTTTAAATTGTCAATTTACAGGTAAAAACAAATAGCATAGCTGGAGGAAATGGGGGAAATGGGAAGTTAGAAATAATTCATTTGCCTTAATTTATACCATTTTAGTTTTTTTATTTCATTTTATTTTTCATTCATTCATTCATTTATTTTGGCAGAGCCGGGAATTGAACTCAGGCCCTTGCACTTGCCAGGGAAGCGCTTATTCCACTGAGCTGTCTCCCCAGCCCTCTTTATTTTTCTAATGATGAAGAAGAAGTAGCACTGGTACATCTACATGTTTACTTACTTTTTTTAAATAGCATGTTGGACCTTTTCTCCCTTGTGTTCTTTGTGACAAATGACACACATTTGGGATGTAAACTGGTGTGAGCTAAAATTTTAACTCTATAATTACGGAACCGAGTTTTTATATATATACATATATTAAGTTAATTGACTTATAGAAAGATTCATTTGATTCATTTATTCAGATGTTTATACACTGGGAAATCAAAAGCAAATCAGACTTCAAAAATTTCATAATCTTTCAGAGAGAAGACAACATGTGAAATAATTTTAACAAACTCTTGTGTGTGTGAGATCAAACTCAGAGCCTCACTCATACTACCACTGAGCTGCATTCATAGCCTTAGCCAGTACTGCACTTTGTAGAGTGTCAGTGTCAGCCATGTGGATGAGTCACAGCCATTGCTTGACCAATTTGCTCTCTCTGGAAACCTGAGAGAATATTTTCTTTCCATGTGACTCTCCTTAGGCATACTCTACATCATCGATCACATTCCTCTGTGGCCCCATAATCTCCTTGATCAGAAAATTTGGGGACACAACTGAGTTACATGATGTTACAGTATAGGGTCTCCTATGTCCTGAGTCTTCACTGATTTTGAAAGGCTAGGGCCAAAATGTTGGCTGTCCTTACCACCCTTCTTTTTCTCTGTCTAAATATCAGATATCTTATGCATAACATGGAACAGGTATTTTTTCCATCAAGTATTGATATGTTATACTTTAAGACCCCACAGAATATGAAGAAATTTTTTTAAAAAATTAAAAAAATATGAATAAACATTTTTACAGAGAAATTTAGAACTCTAACATGTATAGTATTATACAAGACAGTCCTGTGACATTTTTTTCTTGTCTCTTTTTTTCCATTTATTACCCTTTTTTTTTTTAAACAAATAATTTCTTTAGTGTTTCCTTGTGGGATTATTTTTGCTCCCTATTCTCATTTGTCTTTGTATTTGTTTCCAGTTTTTTGCTTCTTTTTTAAGAAGTAAAAATGTTTGGTTCAAACTTGATTAAATGTCTGAGTTCAGAAATGTCACATCATATAAATTTATATAAATTTAAAAAGTGCTTTTAAATTAATCTAAGCACATGTTACCAAGTTAAGACCTTGGTTCCAGTCTTGATTCAGCCACTAAAATGGGAAAAGGAGAAAGAGAGAGGAAAAGAGATTTAGCTATTCAAGATAGCTAAATTAAATTCAACAAAAAAGATTTGAAATTGCAGGCAACGTAATTACCTTGAGCAAACTACCAAATTTTCCCATAAGATAATGGAATTTGGAGGGGCTTTTTTGTTTTGCGCTGAGGATGAACTCAGATTTCACACTGTGCTATATCCTCAGATCTTTTAAATTCATTTTGCAAGAGGGTCTTTCTAAGTTACTAAATTGTCCAGGTTGGATTAGAACTTGTGATCCTTCTGCCTTAGCTTTCCAGAGTTCTGGGATTATAGGTATGGTACCATGCCTACCTTGGAATTTGGCATTCTCAAGATACATTAAGATTCAGAGGTAGGGGCTAGGAAGATAGCTGTGAGGCACCTGTCTGGCAAGCGCTAGTCTTGCATTTGATCCCCACTACACACACATACACACACACACACACACACACACACACACACACACACACAGAGGATTCAGAAGTGGTAAAATGGTAAGGCAGTAGTTTAGAGCTTAGGGCCATATATTAATTAATTTTGTCATATTTACTATGTGCTTCATGTTTTGAAGATGCAGTGATAAAACAGAAAAGGTCTTTTTACCCTCTTGGAGTTTAAGCCTAATAGGGGCTTAAATAACTTGAGTAATAAATTTTGTAAGTTGTTAAATTCTATAAAAATAAATAGTATTTTGAGAAAGGGTACAAAGCAGACCTAATTTATATGCACTGTATAGAATGAAAATACGTTTTGTACATGCATGAATGTAGTCTGTATTTTTGTTTAACTTGGCCAAAACTGTACTAATTTGACTACATGTTTGGAGAAAGTTCAAAATGGAGGATAACTAGGAATCCATATTTAGGAATTACAAAGATACCTACTTTTAATAGCTGCATGACATACATGGTCCAGGACCAGTATAGATTTGGGTTTTTTTGTTTGTTTGTTTTTTGTTTTTTTGTTTTTTCGCACTTGGAATCAAACTCAGGACCTTGTGCTTGCCAGGCAGGTGCTGTGCCACTGAGCTATATCTGTGGCCCCAGTATAGATCTTACATAGATTGAAGGTGTAGTTCTTCTTGGTTGGAGGTGTATTTGCTCATTTTGCCATAAGGCTGATGGTATAAATCTATGTACATACTGTTTTATATTTACCGAATGCCTGCTGTGTGAAGCCATATAGAAGAAAAGATAATGTGTCATCTTAACAGGTTATCACAAAGATGTCTCAGAATCCTTCACATCACTAACAAAGTATAGAACATTTCCAAAGCATCAGGCAGATTCCATACTTGAAATACTAAGAATAGGTCCAAATAGAATGTACTCTTTCATGCATTCTACACGAATAAACTAATGAGGTTATCATCTCCTAAGAGTTTAACATCTCAAATCTATAGGTACTAGAAAAGATTAAGGTTGAAGGATACTGGCATCTATTTTAGTGGTGCATTGCTGAGGAATAGCAGTAGGTAGATCTCTAAATGTGACAGTTTTTCTTCATTTTAGATAAAGGGTTGATTCACTAAAAAATAAAAATAAAATGTAAAGTCTCTTTGTAATTTTTCTTTGTGGCTCAATACCTCCAATTTAAACCTTGAAAAAGACACATGCTTCCAAAAAGATTATTAAGGTATAGATCCTAAGGATAGTATGAGAAAATTTTGCTGTCATATTTAAATTAAGCTGTATACTGTTCTTACACTTTGGATTTTTGGATTTCTCCCTATCCTTAATACCACTGGAGGATATATTGACAATTTTAATTCCAAGAAAGGGACAGTACTACTTTATATAAAAATGTAATAATGAATGTCCTAAAATAAAAGCTTGCACCTCACTGGTGCTGTCCTAAAAGAGTTAAGTAAGAATTGTGACTCCTGACTCTCATACCTGTTTTCTTTCACCAACACTAAAACCACTAGATGGTGCTCTTATTCATCATTTCTAATAATATATCTGATTTGCACAAATTTGAGTTACAACTAAGTGGACCCTCGATTTGCAAAGTCAGTTCATTTCCCCAGGGCTGGTTGTAACTTAAGTTGTTAGTTGAAGATTTAGACTCCTCTACACAGCCTTCAAAGACTCTCTGTTGTACACAAGCAACTCTCAGTGTCCTCCTCTAGAGACAGGATTTCTCAACCCATACAGGAAAGAATGTTGTAATGTTCCTTCCAGAACTCCAACGGTTAAGTTAGTGTTTGAGAACATCTGGAAACACCAGCAGCCAGCATTCAGGTCATAACTCAAGACTTTAGTCATAAGTTAAAACTAAAATTCTGGTCATAACCTCAGTTGTTCATATTATCACACTGGTTATAAGGTACACCATAGGTATTTTGAGGGTACATTATAGCAATTTTAAATCTTTAAACCTAGGAAGAACTGGGAGTATAAGAAATTTTAGTATCTAAACTATTAGTATTCATAATCATTTAGTTAGATGCACACCCTGTTTTTGTATGCATCTGCCTTTGTCTTCTATAAGCAACATCTTGAGATTTTTTAGCCTAGCCTCTTTATCCCTGCTTTCATTCTGTTACATAATTTTTGATTGATACCCTCAAAAGCACTCTTTTCCTTACCTTAACCCCGTAAGAATTGTGCCTATTCTGTGTAGATGTTTTCTGTATGTATATTATAAACAATCCATATTCTGTATTTTATAATAAAGAAAATTATCTGCCTAAGATAGATTTTTTTCAAGGACTTTTCCATCTTCACTTTCAGGTTTTATTTATTTATTCATTTATTTAGTATTTGGTACAGGGCCTCACTACGAAGATCAGACTCGTAGTGATCTTCCTGTTTTCAGCCTCCCTGGTGCTAAGATTACAGGCGTGCACTACCATGCCCCGACTCAGTAGCCAGCTCAGCATGCCCAAGGGCAGGGCTGGCATGACATCTGGTACTGGGGATTGAACCTTGGTCCCTGTACTTGTCTAAGCAGGCTGAGCTATCTCTCCAGTCTTGCTGAGTTTTGCTGAGCTATCTCTCCAGCCCAGGTTTTATATTTTGTTGTCTGAATAAATACCGAGAACCTGACAAACTGAATACATCTCGTGTAGATCATGAGGACAGGAAGGATGTTTTCATACTTCAGAAAACTTTTGTTGGTATTATTATTATTATCTGTAGAAACTGCTTCTAATTTTGCCTACAGATCTCCTTTTTTATTATCTTAAACCGCCACACATTGCCAATTTGGAAAATACATTTTTGTTGTACTTTCAACTTGTATAAAATACATTACTTTTTTTTCTTCATTTTATCTGCATTGATTTGGACTGGTGTTTTTACCAGTTATGCTCATTATTATCATAGATATTCCCAATAAGATCAGATATCTCCCTTCCTAATGTTTTCTAAGTGCATTTTAGAAGTTGAAATCATAGTTAGAAAGTTCTGTATTCAGAAAATCAAATGAAATGGATTTATGAAATTATTTTGTTTTTTTTTTTTTAAATAAAATGTTCAGGGGCCAGCTAGATAGCTCCACACACTAAAGTGCCTGCTTAAGCAGACATAGGGGTTGGAAGTTCGATCCTGGCATGCACCTGTAATCCCAGTGTTTGGGAGGCTAAAAAACAGGAGAATCACTACGAGTCTGATCTATATACTAAATACATTAAAAATAACTGAAATAAAATAAAATGTTCAAATTGAAAGCAAAATTTTGGAAACAGTGAGGATTTAGAATAACAGTTTTCGCAGCTTTTTAAAGCCTAGAAAATATTTTTACAATATTTTATCAGAAGTTCAAGATCAAGAAGGAGATTATGAGGCCACAGAGGAAAGTGATCAATGATGTAGAGTGTGCCTAAGGAGAGTCACATAGAGAGAAAACATTCTCTAAGGCTTTCAAGAGAGCAAATTGGTCAGGCAATGGTGTGACTCATCCATATGGCTGACACTGACAAAGGATCTACAAACTGCAGTATGGGGTTTCAGGGTAAATCCTGAGGGCATTTGACTGACCTTCTCAGACACAAAAGTTACATTTCTTGTTATATAGGTCTTGCTTTATCTTGGTCTTATCCCATTCAGCAGAAAAGTATAAAAATGAAGTATAAAAAATAAAGCTATATTAATATGCTGAGCTATAAAAGGCTCAAGTCAACAACTTCTGACATTGCCAGTTCTACAGAAAACCCACTACTATTATGGACTACTGTACTATATTGGATTATTTTGCTGAATTTACATACCTACAATATTTAAATGGCACTAGAATACCCATCTCTGAAAAAACTAAACAAAAAAGGGGGATACAAATGAAGGACTATTTTGTATCTGTATGTACAAAATAGGATAGATATACAGCTACTTTCTCTTAATGAGAAGAAAGATTTGTACTAATAGAGTTTGGACAGGATGTCATATCTGCATCTTGTACTATGAATAACCACTACAAAGACAATAATATGCAGTGTATTAATTATTGAAATTGTCCTATTAATTGGTTTTGAAACTGTCTCGTTTCTCAATAAAATTAATAGTAAAACAAAGAAGTTCAGAATCAGTTTGTATTCTTTTAAAAATACTCTTAAGCCAGACATGGCTATATTGAAAAAAAAAATGAAAGTAGGTATCCCAAGGGAGAAGTATACAGAAACCCCAAAATATGACAGTAATATACAAAATGATAATCTGGATGACCCAAGAAAGAATTTGTAAAGAAATTCAAGGAATTTCAAAAGTGGTGATCAGTTATTTAAAAGCTTCAAATCTACCTTAAGAATTCCTGGGGCCAGGGCCGGCCAAATAACTCAGCAGATTAAAGCGCCCAGGCACAGGGTCTGGGAGTTCATCCCCCAGCGGGTGGTGCCAGCCCCACCCTCGAGGCACACTTGAGATGACAGTTGAGTCTGGGCATGGTGACGTGGGCCTATAATCCCAGCTCTTCGGAGGCTGTAAGTAGGTGGGTCACTGTGAGTCCGATCTAGCATTAAGACGCTGAACATTCTGTAGGCTCTTCCCTAAAATA
>PVKA01017176.1:0-22356 GCA_004027165.1 Ctenomys sociabilis
ATAAAAAAAAATAAAAATTACCACAGTATCATTCTCACATCTCAAAAAGTTAACCATTTTCCTTAAAATCATGAAATAGCTCATGGGTTTTAATTTTCCCATTACTCACAACTTCATTTTACAATGAGTTTGCATTTGAATCAGACTGAGGTCAGACATCACATTTGCCTGAATTTCTTGGAATCTAGACTTGCGACATTCCTCAGTTTTGCTTTTCTCCTAATTTTGCTAAAGAAGGAGGAGGGACTGATCGCTCAGCACACTAAAGCGCCTGCTTAGGCGAAGGCTGATAGCTCAGCACACTAAAGCGCCTGCTTAGGCGAAGGCACTATCTTTGCCCCAGTGCTGCGTCAGCCCCAGCCCACCCTCTCACGGAGTCCGAACACAGCAGCCTACACCTGTAATCACAGCTGTGTGGGGCGGCTGAAGGCAGTTGGATCACCTCGGGCCTAAGCTGCGTAGTGAGACCCTGCAAAAACCAAATGCATTTTTTTAAAGAAGGCTGCAGCATAGGGCATTGCTACTGAAGTGTGGTTAGAGATGATGCCTCCCTCCATATTCTTAGAGGGCTAATAGGAGTTAGCATATTGTTTACACATATATTTTCAAATCAAAAAAAAAAAAAAAAAAACCTCTCAAACAGCATTGTGATGTCGAAGAAAGAAGAAATATCCTCAGAATACATTGAAATGTAATCGAGTTTAGAGTGGATATTTTTCTGAAGCTGTATCAATTAACAGCCTGATTTTAAAATAACTTTCAAAACAGCATACTATGAGAAAAAATGACCAGCCATATAGCTCGGGATTAAAGTACGCAGGGACCAGGGTTTGGTCCCTGGACTGCCCTACCGGCCCTGCCCCAGGGGTGCGCTGGGACAGTGATGGAGACTGGGGTGGCAGGCACCTGTAATCCTAGTGCTTGAGGGGCTGGGGAGATGGCTCAGTGAAATAAGCGCTTTCCTGGCAAGCGCAAGGGCCTGAGTTCAATCCCTGGTTCTGCCAAAAAAAAAAAAAAAGGAGTTCAAACTCCACATTACTTTATAGAGGGGCTGGGAAGATGGCTCAGTAGAATAAGTACTTCCTTGGCAAGGACAAGGGCCTGAGTTCAATCCCAGGTTCCACAAAACAAAAATGGGAAGGAAAAGGTTTACCTAGCGCTTGAGAGGCTGCAAACAGAATCGCTGAGTCCGATCTGTGTACTGAGACCCTGTACTAAAATAATTTTTAAAAAATAAACTTGGCCGTTTGTTGTGTCGCCTGCAGTTTGTTCCTTGTGCCCCCGTGTGTTACTTCATGTATGCTACTGTCCTTGTACTTCAGATAAATTCACAGTTGGGTCTGAGGAACTGGATTCAGGCTCTATTTATTTATTTATTATCAGTACTGAGGATTGAACCAGGGAAGCACAGAGCTCCATCACTAGTGGCTTTTTACCTTTTTTTGAGATGATTTCTTGCTAAGTTGTGCAGGGTGAGGGGGTTATGGGGTCCTTTACATCCCAGATGGACAGATGGCTGGAGACAGAGATGGCTGCAGCTGCCGGAGGGTGGGGGGATGGAGGGGACCAGGTGCTAGCAGATCTGGGGTAGGGAGGACAGGCGTTGGCTGCAGGCAGCACAGGGACCGGTGGGAGCCCAGCACTGCCGCTGTGCGCACCAGGCTCCGCACCACGGCTGAACACAGCACTTGCTGAGGAAAATGGTGCTGTTGATGCCTCCAGGGGATCCAGACTCTGTCAGGACATCTCATCTGATGAGTCCTCTGCTCATTTATTAATGAGCAACTGTTGGGCATCCGGCTTATGCCAGGATGCATGCTTAGCTGCCCTGAAGAGGTATCCATCCAGGGCTCGGGTGCAGCTTGGCAGCAGGCACTTGCCAGCACGTACAAGGCTCCCAGTACCGTTGGTATCACCTCCAGCCCCACAAGAAAGCAGGGCACAACCAGGACATGGCCTGGGCCCGCCTGACCTTTACCACCTGGTCTTTTTCTTTTCCCCTTTTCGAGACCAGGTCTTGCTGAGTGTTCCTGGTTGCCTCTGACCCTGCTGTGTAGCCCAGGCTGGCCCTGAACTCACAGTGATCCTCTGCCTCAGCCTCCCAAGTATTGGGATGGCAGGTATGTACTGCCACACCTGGCCCTGGTCACCTTCCGGTCACTAGTAGCCAGGTTTTGCCAGCCGGAACTCATGGGAGTATCAAAAAATAATCTTTATTGTTTCGTCACAAGTATAAAACAGCAGATCACTGGCCTCTCAGTCTGTAAGAGGTGTGGGGCCTGGGACCACCAGGCCAACCAGGCCTTCCTTGAGTGGGGGTGCTTTCTGCAGGCAAGAGGCAGCAGACAAGAGTACTGGAGGGGAGGCTCCTCCACCCCCCACCCAGCCCGCCCTCCACACCTCCACTCCATTTGGGGCAGCGCTGGGTACCCCAACACCCCAGGGACTGCCCATGTGGCTGTCAGAGTGCCACACGCGTGCAGCAGTGGCGCAGCAGGCAGGGCAAGATGCCACGGTTCAGCTGGTGAAACTCCACGAGCTGCAGCAGGTCTGTGAAGCGCGTCTGGCCGTCGTCCATGCTGAAGTACAGGCAGCCCTCACCCTCGCTCTGCAGAGGGGCAGAGGTCAGGGGGGCCACCCCGAAGGGGAACACGCAGGGAGCTGGGGAGCGTGGGGTGGAGACCCCGCGCAGGACTGGGGCTGCCCCAGGGAAGGGTGGGCCTTGTGCTCACCGGCAGGATGAGGTAGTGCTTGACCTTCTGCAGGTGGCACAAGGACAGAACAAAGCCCTGTGGGTTCCGCTGGCTCTCCCGGACCAAGAACAGGCTGCAGGGAGAGGGGAGCAACATGACAGAGGATGCATGTGGGCTGCTAGGGCAGGACGGAGGGGCTCACTCCAAGGGACTTTTATTTATTTGGCTTTTTGGGACAAGGTCATACTATGGAGACCAGAATGGCCTCAAACTCAGGGCGATCATCCTGCCTCAGCTGCCTGAGTGCTGGGATTATAGGCGTGTGCCTCTATGCCTCCTTTTGCTTTTCCTCTGCAGCTGCCCCTAACATCTCACAGCCAGCTCGGCAGTGTTGGGTGCTCATGGCTACTCAGCCCTATCTGTTTTAGCCATAGACCTGTCCTAGAGGACCCTATCCTGCAGCCTGTCTGGGTGACACCAGCCTCTGAAGTCCGTATCAGTTAGGTTCTCAAGGGGCCCCTGTCCTCCCCAGGACCCAACAGCAAGCCTGGCTGTGATGGGTGAGATGTCCCCTTGCCTCTTTGGGGCTCCCCACAGCAGTCAACCTGCAAAGGGACACACCATCCAAAGCCCAGCGTGTTAACACTTAAAGAGCTACCCACTGCCCATTCACCCAGCAACATCTTGGTAGCCAGGAGGGGACCCTGCCCTTTAGCAGGCTCTGACCGGGAGGGACAGTGATGCCAGCTGTCCGCAGGTTCAAGAACCAGCCCATGTCTGCTTGCCATCTGACGTGCAGCCAGGCACCTGCCCTGGCCGTTTCCCTCCCGGCCTTGTGTGCCCACCCAGCCCTGTCCCTTACCCGTCCACCAGGCCCTGTTGCCCAATGAGCCGCTGGCTCTCCTCGCGGGAAATCCGGCCATGGAACCAGGGCTGGGTGCGATGGATGGCTAGGGCGTGGGAAGCAGACAGATGGTCACTGAGGGAGGGAACCTCACACTTGGGGGGCATGCAAGGGCAGCCGAGGCAGCCACCACCCCAAGGAGCCTGGACAGTCACCCACCTGCACTGAGGCTCGAGCCTGAGCATGGGGTGGGCAAGCTGAGGCGGTGGTTGGTCTTTCTCTGTGGAGTTGTGGGGATGTGGGAAGTCAGGGAGTGCTTGGAGGTGCCCCCCAGAACCACACCCCCATCACCTCCCACTGAGCAGAAGCCCACTCAAGGACACCCAGCTGGGTGCAGCCCCTCACCCTCCAGGCCTGGGCCTCCTCCAGGGCGGCACTCAGAGCCTCCCGGGGGTTCTCAATGACGCGCCCAGCATGGCCTGAGAAGTCCATGGCCACCAGGGTGTTATCTGAGACGCTCCGCTAGAGAGGGGGGAACGAGGGACAGGGATCAGAAAGGGGCCCTGGGCCAGGACCAAGGTGCCGCTCCACTTCATGGTCCTGGGTACTCACCAAGGGCTGGGCCCCCAAGTAGGATGGGCGCAGGTATCGAGACTGGGCCTGCTGGTAATTCTTATACAGCTGCACCCCATACTACGGGCAGGGAAAGAAAGGGGAGCCAGGTGATAAGGGCCTGAGAGCTGGGACCAGGGTTCCCTAAGAACAAGGCCCTCTGCCCATGCATAGGAGCTTCTGGAAGATTCCAGGGGTTCCCGGGAGCCTGGCTGGGACGTGCTCATCAGGAGACCTCAGGGTGCGGTAGCGCTGTGACCTCTCGTGCTGGGGACCCCCAGGGCCTCACCTTGAAGAGGCGGAAGGCAGCCAGCCAGCAGGTGCGGCTCTGCTCGTCCTCACTGCAGAAGATGCGGAGCCCCTTGTGGCCGTTCCGGAGCTTGTTGGGCTGACAGAGAGGAAAGTCCCACTGACGCCTACCCAGGGGACAAGGTCTATCCTGCCCAGTCTCCACCACCTCCCCATGGGCCGGGCAGGGCCCAGCACCTCACCTTGACACAGAAGCCAAATTCCGTTGGCATCCCATACAGCTTGCGGCCCTGTGTCACCACGTACACATTGGACTCATTCACATCTGCCACATACTGCAGATACCTCGGGTCCTGGACAGCACAAGTACACAAGACTTGCAACAGGGAGACCCCATCCTCCCACTCTTCCTCTCAAGCCATGGGAGGCCTCGGGATCAGAGAAGACCCGGAAGTGTCCAATGTTACACAGCAAATGAAGACGCCTGACTGGAACTAAAATGAGACCACGGCCCTTCCTACGGTCACCAGGAGCGTGGCAGGCCCAGCCGGTACCTCAGGGCCTCACCTTCGAGGTTCCCTTGGTGGAGACGTAGAGGCCAGAGCGGCGCAGGAAGCAGAAGCAGCGTTTCCAAAGCTTGCGGCCTGAGCCTCGCAGCTGCAGGAAGCCCTGGATCTCTGGGAAGCTGCCGGCGTTGAGGAAGTTCTGAGGCAGGGAAGGCAGGGGAGGGCCTTTGGCAGGAGCCGCCCACCAGCGCTGATGTCCTCCCCTTTTTTCCCAGTACTGGGGACTGAACTGAGAACTACACCTCCCTGCTCCTTTTTTATTTTAATTTTTTTTTGTTTTTGCGGAACTGGGGATTGAACTCAGGCCCTTGTGCTTGCCAAACAAGTGCGTATTCTACTGAGCCGTCTCCCTGGCCCCCCAGCCCTTTATTAAGTCTTTTATATTGACACAGGATCTCATTGAGTTGTTAAACTGTCCAGCCTAGGGTGGAACTTGCACCACCACACCCTGCTTGTACCCATTTAACAAGGCAAGAAACTGAGGCTCTGGCCTGAACCCGAGTTGTCCACAGTCAGGAACAGAACCTGGGTGAGGGTTCTGGAGAGTCAGTTGTGCTGAGGACCCCTCACCTGGATGAGGTCTTCATGGGATTCCCCACTGTGAGCATCAAGACAACTGGAAACCATCTTTTCTGGGAACAAGGAGTGCTGGGGAGACAGGGGTTGGGGGTCAAGGCTCCAAGGACCAGGGTCCAGGGGCAGGGCACAGGAGGTCTGGACAACCGAACTCACTGGGGAGCTCTTGAACAGCTCATACTTGGCGAAGTTCTTCCGGAAGACAAAGCGGCTGTCTCCACCCACCGGCCAGGCTGCCTGCACTTCCACCACAGACTCATGGTCTTCCAGGCCGCGCTCTGGGGTCGAAGCACAGGGTCTGGCTGTTGGGGATGCACTAGCCTCCTCCGGGCTGCCTCCCACCTCTCCCAGGGCCACCTCCCACGCTCCCCACCCTCTGCTTACCGAGGGCCAGGAATGGGTGGCACTCCACCAGCCCCCAGCTCTCGTCACTTAGGGCCTGTGCGCGGTGCACCAGCATCTCACACACATGGCGCGCGGTGGCTCCTGTGGCCACCTCCACTGAGCGGCAAGCCCCGTCCTCACTGTATACCTTCACCACCTGCACCCGGGAGCAGCATGGTGGAAGATTGAGTCTAGGCAGTGCGGGGCCCCTCCTTCAGCCCTGGGGAACCCAGCCACTATGCTCCCACCTGCATCCCAGATTCACTATCAGCCGCACCCCCTTCCCTCCGCATGGCCTTCCCTCCCTCCATGGGGGACTACTCACGTGGGGGCGGCTGGTATCTCGGGGCAGGAGCCCCCTAGTGCTGGAGGGACCCCCAAGGATGGGAGTGTGTGAGGGGGGGCTGCAGAGCTCAGGGAAGGGGTTGGGGATGGAGGGTAGCGAGGCAGCCTTGCGTTCCTCCTCTGGAAGCTTCCTGGGTGGGGAGGAGTGGCTGTCAGCTACTGCACACTCCTACCCCTATCTGGTCCCTCTCACCCCATCACCGGATGGCACCCCACTACCTGCTTGCAGGGATGGGCAGAGGCTGGGACCTCCTGGCCTCCGAAGGCAGAGGGGTGTCAGGGGGCGGGGGTGTCACAGGTGAGGTCTCGGGGGCTGGGCACAGGTCTTCTGGGGGACTGCCAGGACTCGGTGGAGACAGGTCTGGCTCCATGACATCTGGGCAAGAGGAAGTCATCGTCCTAGAACTGAGGGCCTACACAGCTGCCATGGTGCCCTAGGAGCTGGTTTTGTTTCACTGTTTTTTTTTTTTTTTCTTTATGATAATGGGGACCAAATCCAGGGCCTCTACACTCAGCCACATCCCCAGCCCATTTTTTTAAAAAATTTGAGACAGGGGGCCGAGGGGGATGGCTCAGTAGAATAAATGTTTCCCTGGCAAGCACAAGGGCCTGAGTTCAATCCAAGAAAAAAAAAAAAAAAAAAAAAAAAAAAAAAAAAAAAAAAAAAAAAAAAAAAAAAAAAAAATTGAGATGGTCTCACTGAGTCCCTAAATTGCCCAGGCTAGCCTAGAGCTTGTAACCCTCCTGCTTAACAGTGCTAGGATTACAGGTATCTGCTGCACCACATCAGGCTCTCACTCCCCCTCTCCCTGGAGGGCAGAATGAGCCTCTTCTTACAAATCGTGACACTGAGGCCCCGGAAGCCCTTGTGCCTACTGGTAAGCTTGGAGTTTAGCTCCACAGAAGACTTGTCCTGAGCCAGCCAGGGTCCCAGCACAACCTTAGGCTCTGCAACCCCCACCCTGGGCTTGGCTCTCAGGTCAGGCCAAAGCCAGCCTTGCCTCCCTGTGCAGGGCATCTGCTGCCCTGGCCACTGCCCCAGGATTTCCCAGCAGCCCCCTGCAAGACCCAGTGGCCAAGCCTGTTGTGGAAGCATCCAAAGGGGTGATGTGCAGGATGGAGGGCAGTAAGGAAGGGCAATGGCCAGAAGGTCTGGTGGCAAAGGCCTAACCCTGTGTGCCCTCCCAGCCCCATGATTCTCCTGTTCAACCCTTTCCTGAAGGGCCAGGGTGTGCCAGGGTATGCACCATCTCCTCCAAGAAGCCTTCCTGGACTCAGACCAAACAGTTCCCTCAGTGCCAGTTACTGAACACCAGTCATATCTACCCACTGCCTGAGGGCACCAATGCCCTAAGCAGCAGCAGCCTAACCCATATGTCGGCCCCCACAGGCCCAGGGACCCCTAGGACAAAGGACTAAGATGGGGGAGGGGCCAGTGCGGAATCCACCACGGGAGACAACTGCTTGGGAGACTTCCACATAGTAGATATGGGAAGACCCAGAGGTAGTGCCCATCCCAGCATCCGGATGCTTCTGCTCAGCCAGGCCCTCCAGGCCAGTAGGGGATCTAGGATCCCCTTCCCAGGTGGGGGCAGGCATCTGACCCTGGCATGAGGGGACAGGTGAGTCAAGAGGGGCGGGACACTGCCCCAGCTCTCCATTCAACCTTGACTCATCCCAGCTTCCGGGCTTTGGAGAAACACAAACAACTTCTCCCCCAACACCTGCAGCCTGGGGGGAAGAGGGTCCAGGCCCCCGACATCACCTCCTCCGCTCCACCCTCGTGCCTAACCCCAGGCTGGAGATCAGGCGGGACCTGCACTTGGCTGCTGCTCCCTCCAGTTCCCAATTCTCAATCCTCTGCCCCTGCTCAGCCACCAAACAGCAGTACCACTAGCCCTGGGAAGGCTGGAGGACCGTAATGCGGCCATACGGGAAGAGCGCAGCCCACCTCTGCCTGTCCCCCACCCCCACGCAGCGCCGGAGCTCAGACCTTGGGTTTGGGCCCAGCCGGCTTTCTGCTGCCGCTGCCGCTGGCTGCTCCAGGCCACGCTCAAGTATCCCCGGCAATGAAGTTGCTCTCAGATTGTTCTTACCAGAGGGACTAGTAGAGCAGGACTGGAAAGTCGAACACCCAAGGAGCCAGACACAATAGGACAAAAGACCCCCTCAGAGCTGGGGCAGGAAGGGGCTCAGGTCCTCCCAGAAAGGGGAGATATACCCTTCATACCAGCTGCCTGCTCCTCCCCTTTTAAGGAGGTTGGGGAAGGGGGACAGCCCCCCACCCCCGCCAAGGGTGGGGGGAACTGGAAGGCAGGAAGAAGTGGACGAGCCTAGTCAGAGCCCCCCAGGCAACAGCCACCGCGACACACAACTCCAGCCCAGCCTCTCCAGCCCCAGCAGCCCAGCCTCACCCTCCTTCCCACCCTTCCAGCTTGTTTACTTCCTGAATCTCGCCCCACCTGGCGTTGGCCGGCCCCAAGGGCGGGTGGCGGGCCCGGTGTTTGAGGCCAACAGAAAACAAGGCCACCTTTCCAGCTTCCAGAGTGGGGGCTGGGCCGAAGGACCCGGATTGCGGGAGCCCTGTTTTGTCCCCCCATGAGGACTTACGGTGGGGGAGAGGGCTGAGCTTTGGGGGTGCGGGGTCCAGGTGAGGAGGTGGGGAACTACCGGGTGACCCAGAGGTGAGGGAGGGCCCAGGGACTTAAGTCCAACCCACTCCCTCCGCCTGGAAGAGATACCCAATGGGAGAAGGGGGGCAGCGCTTTTAAACTTTAATTTGGGAAGAATGCTGGAGTCTCCTCGGTGGGGTTAATCATTATTTTGCCTCGGGGAGGCCCCCCTTCTCTTGGCAAGGTATGGGGGGGCGGAGACGGAAGAGCAGAGTCCAGCCTAGGAGCCCCCAAGGGTACTCGTGAGGGCTGAGGGGTGTATTCTGTCCCCAGACCGCCCCGAGCCCTGCGTGCAGCCTGTAGACCTCCCTGGCCTCGACGCGACAGGCCACCTGCCTGCCGCTTGCTGCGCAGATCCCGCACTGAGGACCCCAGACCTGCACCCACCCTTCCTCTTCCCTGGCCAGGGGAATCCGGGCTACCTGTCCCCACCTTCCCATCCAGCAGGGGATCCGGGCCTCCGCAACGAAGGGTCCTCCACTGGGCGCCCAAGTTGAGGGCACTGGGCTGAGCGACCCTTTCCAACCCCTGGAGTGGGGGCAGCTAGGGGCCCTGGGCTGTCCCCACTGGTTAATCCCGTAGAGTCGAGAATGGGGGGATAAGAGCGCGAAAGGCAGGAAACCACGCTGGGGACCCTAGGGGCGGGAAGGATGGGCTGGAGAAGAAACCAGAAGCCGCCAGAACACTCGAAACCCGAGTCCCTCCGTAGCGACACCACCAGTCCCGCACCCCCAACGTGCAGTGCGCGCCCCGGACCTCCCTGGACCTGGCGGCCGCACACTTGGAGGAAAAGAGCCAGGCCCTTAGCCCCCTGTCCCCGGCATCCCGAGCGGGAAGGGGGGACCTGGCGACTGCCCGCCGTCCCGCCCCGCAGCCTAGCCCACCACAGCTCTGCCGGGGCCCGGGCGGCGGGGAGGATCTCCACGCTTACCTGGAGGAGCCCACCGGAGCAGCAGGACCACGTCTGCTCGGATTCCCGGTCCTCTCCCGCTTCGCTACAGGTGGGAGGAGGACGGCCCCACTCTGGACACGGAGGCCGGGAGGAGGCGAGCACCCAGATAGACCAGATTCCAGGCCCAAGGAAACTAAAATTATCCTGGGCAGGTTGGGGCGGGGCCGGGCTGCGTGGGCGGGGCGAGGGAGGGGCGGGATCGTAGGCCACGCCCACCCGGGTCTCAGCCCCCGATGGCCCTCGGCAGGTGCCTGCGAGGGGCGGGTCCGGAGCTTGAAGACCAGGGCGCGGCCCCACCCACCCCCGCTAGCTCCGCCCAGTCCTCCACGCTCAGCCGGGCACTGCCAAGTTCTTTGGCCATGCTAGGGGGCCTGTCTGCCGCTCCTAGTGCCACCCCAGGGCAAAGGGCCCTCTTCGAGGCCAGAAAAATGTCCAGCCAGAAAAGTGCCCAGCCACCTGTTCTGCCCCTTGAACTCCCGCCAGTCTGGCCACCCAGGTTGCACCCGACCCCTCAGAGACAGCGACGGGTGCCTCTCCGCTGAACAAAGTCCGATCGTACCTGCCTTTGTAAAATCGAAGGATTGGACACGCACTGGGCATAGAGGGGACCTCGCAAAACAGTGCCCTGGTTTTGTCCTTCTGTCTTGGCAAACACAGAGATGGGCAGGGGGCTGAGAGACAGAGATCAAAGGCAGCAGCCACCTCCCCATTAAAGGTGCGGAGAAGGGTAAGGTGGAGGAGGGCGAGAAGAGTAGTTCCAGCTGAAAGTTTCTCCAAGCTGAAATCTCCCTGGAGACCCAGGATGAGCTGGGCCAAAGCAAAGAGACGGGAGGGGGACAGTCACCTGTGCCACGCAGCAGCTGGGGCAGGGACAGGCCAGGCGAACAGTGCACACATTCACATGAGTACCTGTTGGTTCCGTTCCTGCCGTGTGGTAACCCTGTGCTTAGTGCCAGCGATACAGAGATCAGCAACCGAAACAGCCTCACCCTTAGCCTCCTGCACCAACCAGGGCCACTGACGTTAACCAGAGTCACGCGGGTAAAGGAGAACAGGTACAGCCCTGCGGAGAGTGACTCACGCAGGGATTCTGTGTAAAAATGAGAACTGTGCGGTAGAGGTGCTGGCTGCCGCGCCGAGGGGGCTGGGGTCACAGGTGGGGAAGGAGCTCAACTCCCGTGGCAAGAGCCCACTAGGGGCAGGAGGGGCCACGGCCCCCAGAGACAGAGTTGGGTGAGGTGAGGGAGGGAGCAGGCCCCATGAGAGACCTGAACAGGTGTGCAGAAAGCCAGCTGTGCTTCTGAAAAGGTGGCTGGAGACCTCTCACCTACAAGTCCCCAAGGCTTTCGTGAAAAACAGCTCCCTGGGCCCCTCCTGGCACCGAGTCCCAGTCTGGGCCAGAGCCCCAGGAATTCGTGTTATTAACAAGCCCTCAGGTGGCTGTTCTGTGAGCCACTCTGGAGCCTTCTGTCCTGTTCCTCCAAACAGGCAAGAGTTGGGGGCAGAGGCAGGGGTCTCCTCTGTAGTTTGAAAAAATTGGGCAGCTGCAGGGGTAGGGGGTGAGGAGGGGTGGCGTGAGAATTCCAGCCAGAAGCAGAGCGAGGTAGGATTCCCTATCTGTGGCTCTGGAAGCACAAAGCAGATCTAGATGCCAGATTCAGGTCCTCTAGGTGTGACATCCCAATACTCTGGAGGCTGAGGCATGAGGATCACTGTGAGTTCAAAACCAGCCTGAGCTACATAGTGAGGTCCTGCCTCAAAAGAATTAAATAAATAAATAAATAAACAGATTTGGACGGGCCGGGGAGATGGCTCAGCAGAATAAGCGCTTCCCTGGCAAGCGCAAGGGTCTGAGTTCAATCCCCAGTTCCGCAAAAAAAAAAAAAAAAAAAAAAAAAAAAAAACAGATTTGGGGCTGGGAACCAGAATGGTTGGCAGGAAGGGCACAGGGATTTGTGGGGGGCCCACAGGGCTATCTTGGGTGCTGAGTTAGCCATACAACTTACTGTGTGTGTCAGGACTCATAAAAAGGTCCACTAAGGATGCTTTTAGTTTTGTTTTTGTTTGGAGACAGGGCCTCATTCTGTAGTCCAGGCTAGACTTTTACTCAGCATGTAGCCCAGGCTCTCCTTGAACTCACAATCCACCTGCCTCAGCCTCTGACTGCTGGGAGTTACAGCCATACATCATAGATTTTAACTGTTTATAAATTACATATAAATGTGTTCATTAAAGAAGCAATAAAAAAGAACATTTATAGATGCTTCTTGGCTTATCATGAGGTTAATAGCCCATTGTCAGTTAAGGCTGCATTTAACACAACCCTAACCTGGCCAGAGATAATGTGCACACCTGCACCCTCAGCCAGGTGTGAGCTCCCGAGGGCTCAAAGTGCAAGGCCAGCACTTAACAAGTTCTGGTATCAAAAGTTAAAAAAAAAAAAAAAATTAAAAGGCTGGGGATATAGCTCAGTGGCAGGATTCCCCCAGGTTCAGTGCTTGGGTCTGGAACAAAAACAAAACTACCAGTTTCTACTAGGTCCTTCTTGCAATCAAATCATAGTAAAGTTGAAAAATCATACATCAAACCACTATAAGTCAGGAGCCATCTGTGTAGACGAATGAAACAGAATTGATAGAATATAAACAATATAAATCCTGGGGCCAAGGAGATAGCTCAGTAGAATAAGTGCTTCCCTGGCAAGCACAAGGGGCTGAGTTCAGTCCCTGGTTCTGCCCATACATATATCCACACCTTTCTGGGAAGGTGTGGATATATATATATATATATATATATTATATTATATATATATATATATAATGTATTCAGTTGTTATAGGGTCTCACTACACAGCTCAGACTCCTGGTGATGCTCCTGCTTTCAACCTTCCTAGCTCTGGGACTGCAGGGCTGCGCCCCTACTCTGACTTGCTCTGAGTAGGACTGAACCCCAATCCCTGTGCCTGCCTAAGCAGGCACTTTAGTCTGCTGAGCTATCTGGCCAGCCTGCAGTGTATTTTTGACAGAGGTTCCCAAGACAATTTGATAGGAGAAACAACAGATTGTCCTATTTTTATTGTTGCTTTGTTTTGCTGGCAGTGCTAGAGATGCAGTTCATGAGTTCTAGGCAAGTGCTCTATCCTCAGCTACAGCCCCACCTGTCTTTTATCAGTTTTGAGATGGAATTTAAGTGTCCAGGCGATCGCTTAACTCCGTGACTCTTGAGTAGCTGGGACACAGGCACATGCCACCATACCTGGCTATAAGAGTCTTCAATAAATGATGCTGTGAGTGCTGTGTTGGCACACATCTAGAATACAACACCCTGGGAGGCAGAGGCAGGAAAAAAGCCCAATCTCAAGCCTAGCCTGGCCAAATTAGCAAGACCTTGTCTCAAAAATACAAACGGGCTAGGGATATAATCCTAGTGGGAAGTCCCTGGGTTGGCTCTCCAGGGAGAAAGAGAGACAGAAAGAGAGGCAGAGGCAGAGGGACACAGGCAAAGATATAGGTGAGGATATGGAGCAACAAAATGCTCATATACTGGTCCTGGTGGGAAGGTATAATGATAGTCACTTTTTTGCTTGCTTTTTGTTTTTCTGTTTTTGAGATCAGTTCGTCAGGTTGGCCTTGAACCCACTCTAGTGCAGGCTGACCTCAAACTTGCAGTGATCCTCCTGCCTCAGCCTCCCAAGTGCTAGGATTGAACCATGCCTGGCTTGGTTCAATCACTTTGCAAAAAAGTCAGTTCATTTCTTAGAAGGTTCAATGTAAAGGTTCCGTAGAATCTAGAACTACTCCTGTGAATCTGCTCCAAAGGACAGAGACACTTATCAACACAC
This sequence comes from Ctenomys sociabilis, assembly GCA_004027165.1. Classification (NCBI taxonomy): domain Eukaryota; kingdom Metazoa; phylum Chordata; class Mammalia; order Rodentia; family Ctenomyidae; genus Ctenomys; species Ctenomys sociabilis. The sequence goes on from PVKA01017176.1 coordinate 13,735, forward strand.
TGCCTCTGCAGGATAGTCACAGACAGCTCGAGATCACAGCAACAGTATTCCAATTCCAGCATCCACCACCCGTGAGCAGATAAAGCGTGTTGACCCCTGCAATGGAGTACTATTTGGTAATGAAAAGGAACTACTGCCTGTAGGTTGGGGCTCCTCAGAAAACCACTTCACGGTGCTAGGGAAGCAGGAAGCAGAAAGGTACATGCCTTTCCACTCTCTGGACCTGTCCGGAAGAGGTGGCTTGGGGAGATGGGAGATGCCCCAGGCTGGAGCTGGGGCCAGCGAGACTGACTGCAACCAGGCCTCAGGCTGGAGGGGCCTTACTTGGCGGTGGAAATGTTTTGTAACTCGATTGTGGTGCGGATTGCACAACTACAAATCACTGCATTGTTTAGAAGGAAAGCAGCTAAAGCTACACTGAACAGCAACCTGTCAAAGATACTGTCGTGCCCCCCAGGCAGGGACAGGAAGCCAGGAGTGTGCTGCATACCTCCAGAATTGCAAAATGAGCCTAGCTTCCTGGGAGGAGGGGAGGTGTGCAGGAAGCAGGTGCAAGAGCTTGGGAGCCTGGGGAGATGCCCCTGCCTTGTGCCTGAAAGTCTTTTAAGTTCCCAAGTGGAGAGAAGAGGCAATTTAAAAAGATTGGAAAAGGCACAGGTTAGCAGTTGAGAGATAGAACTTTAGTGTGTAACTATAGAGCAGTTTAAACTGTGATGCTTGCCTGTGATTCCTGATAGGTTCAGGCCTTGGTATGAGTTGCTAAAATCATCACAGTGGTCATCTAATATGGCTGATGGCCTTAAATCAAAAGACTACCTGCTCCCTTCTCCAACTCAGCCCAGGACATAATTTACTTTCACCCATCCCGCTGCTTCAGGGAAGACCCCCCAATCAGTTTCTCAAATATATCTAAACACCCTTTCAAATCCCTCCCCTGACAAAAGGTCATAAAAGCCTCAGCCTCCCTTTGTCAAGCAAAACAATTCCTTAACCTCTGTGTCCTCAAAGAAAATAAAGCTCTTTTCCCTTTTTTCTTCTGCCTGTTTCTCTGCTAAGCCATGCGCCTGAAAAACACCTGTCAATATTCCAACCATTCTGGGAGGCTGAGGCAAGAGGATCACCAAGTTCCAGGCCTGCCTGGGCAACTAACTTATCAAGAACCTATCTCTAAATTAAAAAATAATAAATACGGCTTGGGACTTAGATCAGTGACAGAGCATCCCTGGTTCCATCTCCAGCGCCAAAAATAAATAAATTAGCAAATTATATAGTAAAATTTTACTTTATTTATTTTTGGCTGAACCGGGGATTGAACTCAGTCCCTTGCGCTTGGCAGGGAAGCGCATATTCCACTGAGCCATCTCCCTGGCCCCAGTAAAATTTTAAATTACAAAAAAAATCTCATCTGAAAGACAGTTATGACTGTAGGAAAATATGATTCTTGATACAGAATCAAAAGTTATTTTCAATTTCCTTTGCTTTTATTTTTTATTTATTTATTTTTTTTTTTGTCTTTTTTGAGACAGGGTCTCATTGTGCAGTTCAGGCTGGCCTTGAGCTCACTTTGTAGCTCAGGCTGGTCTCGAACTCACAACAATCCTCCTGCCTCAGCCTCCCGAGTGCTGGGATTACAGGCATGCGCCACCACGCCCGGCTTTTCCTTTGCTTTTATAAAGTCCACAATAACAATACTTAAATGCATTTTTTTTTCTGTGATACAATTAAAACCCAGTGTTAAGGTGGCATTTACTGATAACTGCAGGTGTCTCTACTTTGATCTGAAGTCTAAGTCTGAGGTAATTTACTTTGTTGGATTTTAAAGATATAATGAAAAAATTTTGATAATATAGTACAAAAAAAGCACCAGCATCCAATAAAACTGCTTTTTTGTGCACTACCCAACTGATTAAAGCCAATGTGATCTTTTATGGTGAGCTCCTAAAAAGTAGACGTTTTTGATGGAAACTTGGTGTAGACCCATAACTTTAGTAGTGCTAATACACACTACTATAATAAAGCCACCATTATTTTTTATGAAACATCTGAATACATTTTAAAAAGTCTATTATGAGGGCATTACTTTGAGCATCTATTTTGAGGTGATGTTTTAAAAAGTTAACATCAAAGCCGGGCGTGGTGGCGCAGGCCTGTAATCCCAGCACTCGGGAGGCTGAGGCAGGAGGATTGTTGTGAGTTCGAGACCAGCCTGAGCTACAAAGTGAGCTTAAGGCCAGCCTGAACTGCATAATGAGACCCTGTCTCAAAAAAGACAAAAAAAAAAAAAAAAAAAAAAAAAAAAAAAAAGTTAACATCAAATCAAATTGTAAGTTAGTTTAAATCTGTTGCCTTAAGGACCTATTGAAGAATGTGCCACCAGACTTTTAAGTGATAGTTGCAATATCCTCAGTATCCTTGTCTAAAAAAGAAAAATCAATGTTGACTTAAACATTTTCTTTAACAGCTGTCTTTTTTTTTTAAATCCAACTTTTCTCTTGCTTTTTTTCATCGAGAAGGTCTTTTACCTTCCCTGCTCACTGAGAAGTATTCACTTCGTGGTACAGTACATTCTAAAGCATTACAAAAAAAAAAAAAAAAAAAAACTCATCTGTTTGTTAGAGGGCAACATTTTAAAACTCTCAGCCAACCCGCCCATCCCCAGGTTGCTCGCTCCATCAGCTTTTCTTCCCTTGTAGATTAAAATGCGCTTTGCAGTCTAAGGGCTCCAGAGCTCGGACGAGGACCTGAAGCCCTGAAGCCCGGAAGCAACCGAACCGCACCTCGCAGCGGCAGCACCGCATCTGGACGCGGCACCGGATGCAGCTTGCAGCGGCCGCGCGGCGAAGCGCCACGCCCGCCCATCAAGTGCCTACGCATGACGTCACACCCGGAAGTGGCGGGCGCGCGCAGCCGGTGGCGATGAGCGGGGAGCCCGAGGAGCTGTCCGTGGCGCCCCCTCCCGGGGAGGTGGAACCGGGCAGCGGGGTCCGCATCGTGGTGGAGTACTGGTGAGAGCAGCCGCGGCGGGCGGGTCCCCGCATGTCCCGGGAGGGACGGATCCCCATCCCGAAGACTCCAGCCCACCCGCGTCTCTTCCCCAGCGAGCCCTGCGGCTTCGAGGCCACCTACCTGGAGCTGGCCAGCGCCGTGAAGGAGCAGTACCCGGGCATCGAGATCGAGTCGCGCCTCGGAGGCACTGGTGAGCCCACGATCGCCTGCGGAGTCAGGCTGTGTTCAGAGCCCAGGTACTACCGTGCTAGCTCGGACACTGGCTGCTTCAGTCAGGTGCCTGGCAGCGTTTGACACATAGTAAAAGAACCTCGCGAGGTGACGGGGCCACAGACAAAGCTTGGGGGGAGGAAGCTGTTGGCAGTAGCCGGGCGTGGACTGCAGCACCGAGGCTGAGGTAGGATAGGCTGGTCTCTGAGCTAGAGGCCAGCCTCAACTATGTAGCTGGACCTTCTGTCAAAAAAAATAAAAAGAAAAAGCTGTTGGCACTAGAGGAGGTTTGGAGAGGAGCCCTTCATCAAGAGCATGAAAACGGGTGCTGCAGGCACTTTGGAGTTGACCTGGTGTGACCTTCTCCACAGTCTCTGATGGGGCTCAAGCCTTGGCCTCTGGAGTACCACCCACTCGTTTATTCCCCTACCAGGAGCCTTTGAGATCGAGATCAATGGACAGCTGGTCTTCTCCAAGCTGGAGAATGGGGGCTTCCCTTATGAGAAAGACGTGAGTACTTGCAGTACAGTGCAGGGCGGGGCACCCAGACCCCAACAGTGTATCACCCTCTTGTGCATCCATCCTCGCACCCTTCTAGCTTATCGAGGCCATCCGAAGAGCCAGTAATGGAGAACCCCTAGAGAAGATCACCAACAGCCGCCCTCCCTGCACCATCCTGTGAGGGCTCCAAGCTCTGGGGTCCATGCCTTGGTTTCCCTGGGTTCTGCTGGGAGCCCCTCCCCCACCCTTTTCCCTTCCATTGCTCCAGGCAGCTAAGGGACCCTGGCCTCACGGTGCCTTTTTTGGGCAGAGAAAGGAAGAGGAGCCTTTGCAGCCGTGAGGGTAGGAGTGGTGGGGCTCTCGGTGGACTTTCCACGACTACCTTGCACTGCCTTCCTGGGCTGTGGAGGCTCTGTGTTGGTGGAAGGCCAAGTCCTGTCCTAGTTCTTGGCAGAGCCCAGTGGATCTAACTGCCCTGAGCCTTGGGACATGTCAGCTGTTGGAATAAAGAGGCCCTCCAAACACTCAAGCAGTGGTGTGTGTTTATGCAGCAGGTCTGGGGGCATGGCAGCGCCGAGGTCAGCCTGGCCTCCAGACTGCCGAGTGGGTGGGCAGCTCCTCTTAGCAAGGCCAGGAAATTGAGTCACACAAACCTTTGCCCACCATGCCCCAGCCTCCTTCCCCATCTGGAAGAAGTGCCCCCATTCTGGAAGTGGGCTTTGGGGTGAGCTGGACAGAGCCCAAGGGAGAGGTTGGTATGAGTCCAAAGGGGGCTGATTTGGCTCAGGCTCTGAGAAGACCCCAGCCACCAGCTCCCCAGAAGAGACCTATGGGCAAGGTGGGCAGTGAGGCCTGGCATGAAACTACCCCAGACAGAGGCTGGGCCAGCTGTCTAAAGTGGAGAAAGTGAATATGGAAAGGGGCCTCCTTCCCCTCCCCCAGGGTACCCCCTGTTCACAGGACACCCACTCTTCCTCGGAATCCTTATTTCATCTTTAAAAAAACAAGTAAAAACAAAACAAAAATCACTTTGTACAGGGGTGGGTCTGGGCAATGGTTCCTTTCCTCCCCAGGGGTGGTGCTAAGTCTCAGGGCTAGGCTCCCAGAGGTCACCCTTGTCCTAAGCTACTCCCCCAGGACCATCTCCTCCCTCAGCTCAGCTTCTCAATCCATCTAGAAGAGGGCCAGGCAGGGCTGTGGCCTTAGGCACGGACACTGTGGCTGTGGCAGCCACCAGCCAGTCCCAAGTCTACAGGCTCCAGATCCAAAGACTGCTTGGTGCTGTCCCTCTTGGCCAGGCTCGGGTGCCTGGCAGGGGGCCTGGCTTAGCTGTCTGGGAATCCAAGCAGCAGCAAGGTTCCTTAGCATGGTTCTTGGCACACAAGCCTCCTGGCTCACACAGGCACATCTAGACCCAGGTACTCTGGGTTCTCTGCTGTTGGGGTCCCTTCAAAGGTGTTGGGTGGAGACCCCTCTTCTGGTGGGTCCTGGTCCCAATAATAGAGGTTGTCAAAGGCAGGACTGAAGGCAGGTGGAAGATGGGGTGGGGCACCTCCCCGGGATGCCAAGTACTCGGGGTTCTCCACTGTACCCCCAAAGGCAAAAACGTCCTTGACAACTCCATTCTTCCCAGGAGAGAGAGTCTTGGGCCTTTCCAGAGTGGCACCAGCAGGGCAGACGGGGGACAAAGGACCCTCTAGGGGTGAAGGCGGCTGCGGCCGGATTTCTGGCTGGTTGACATATTCTGAAAGGGCAAAGAGGACCATTAGGGAGAGAAAGTGGGGTGTCCCTGGGCCTAAGTGAGGCTCCCCTCCTGGTCTCCATCTCAGCCCAGCCTGGACTCCATACCAGGCTGAGGGCTGCAGGTTAGTGGGGGAACATAGCCGTCCATCTCCTGAGCCAGAGGAACAGTGGGGTCCTCGCTGTATCGCTGCAGGGGGCTGGGGTCATGTGGAGGGAGACTCTGCAGCCCCTTAGCCACCGCTGTTCCAGGGTCGCCCTCAAACACGTCAGAGCCAGCCCCTTCTGAGGGGGCCAGTGGGGACTGGGGGGGCTCCTCCTCGGGGGGCTCCAGCCCCAATGTCGGCTCTCCAATGCCGCTCTGGGGGCAAAAGAGAAAGATATGTGGAGTCCTAATAACGGCCCCCTGTGAACCTGAGGAGGTTCCCTGGGAGAAGGTTATAGTCACAGTGGAGAGGATGTGGTCATGAGAGGCTTGGTGAGGGGACATCAGGGACAGGGACCCCAGTACGTGGGGTGGGGCAAGCAGACAGCCAGCTTGGTGTCCTGGCACTGACCCGGGTAGACGAGCTCCGGTGCCTGCGGTGGGCTGTGCCCGTGGCACCTGGACTGGGGTCGGGGCAGAAGAAGCCCTGCTGGGGCACCAGGTATTCCTCCGCGTCCACCAGGTCCCCCATGTCATCATCCTCTATCAGTGAGCGGTAGAAGGTGCTGTCCAAGGGACTGGCAGGGCCCAGGTCCTCATTCTAGGAAGGCAGGAAACCTGTGGCAGCCCCTTGCATGGGACTCTCAGGGGTGCTCCCTGCCACCTCTGCAGGAGGCATGGGAAGGCTGGGTACCTGAATGACCACGAAACGCTGGGGGTCCCTGGCCATGCGAGAGAACTCAGACACCAACTCCCGGAATCGCGGCCGACACTCGGAGTCAATCATCCAACCTGGGGTGGGAGTGGGGCGCTCAGCACGCTCATCCTGGACACCCAGGTGCTGGCTGCCTCTGCCTGCCGACCCTCAGATCAGGCCACCTTCACATGGCAGAGGCAGAGCAGGGCTCCATCTAGAACCTGTGTGCTTCTGTTTCCCTGCTTTTTCTTGGTTATTTGAGACAGGGCCTCACTGTAGCCCAGGCTAGCCTCCATTCTCCTAACTCAGCCCTCTGAGCACTAGAATTACAGGTGTGCACCACCATCCCTGGCAAAAGCTCTTTAATTGTGCAAATAGTCTCTCCCGAGCCTTTGTTCTAGTCTGGAGCACGTTGAAGCCTCTGCTGTAAAAAGGACAGGAGACTTCTTCCAACATACAAGGTGCCTCGGGCCCACCCACAACCTGAGCTAGGTCCCAAGGTGTCCACCTTTCCCCCACGCACATTTGACCATGATCATGTAGACATCAATGGTGCAGATTGGGGGTTGGGGCAGCCGCTCGCCCTTCTCCAGCAAGTCGGGGATCTCGCGGGCGGGGATCCCATCATAGGGTTTCGCTCCAAAAGTCATCAGCTCCCAAACCGTCACCCCTGGAGCAGAGATAGTCTTCAGGATTGGGAGAACCAGGGGTGCTTTGGTGCACGGGACCACGTGCTCTGCCTGGGGCCTGGTGGGAGGGGGGTGGTAAGGTCCACCCAGCCTCTCCCTACCCTGTCTCCCTGCAGGGCCCCCAGCCCACGTACCATAGCTCCACACGTCACTCTGGTGGGTGAAGCGCCGACGAAGGATGGATTCCAGCGCCATCCACTTGATGGGCACCTGGGGGAGCAAAATGGGAACCCTCCAATGAGGTGGGAAGGTGGTGCTTCCCAGAGGCCTCTTGGGGCCGCACGCCTGGCTCTGCTCTGTCCCTGCTGTGTCCCCCGACCTTGCCCCCATCCGCGTGGTACTCCGTCTCATCGATGTCCAGCAGCCGTGCCAGCCCAAAGTCTGTGATCTTCACGTGGTTGGGGCTCTTCACCAGCACGTTTCGGGCAGCCAGGTCCCTGTGCACCAGTCGCACATCCTCCAGGTAGCTCATGCCCTGGGCAGGAGGCACCGTTTGGACCCTGGGGCCTAGCCCAGCAGAGGTCCGTCCCGGCCCTGGTGCAGACAGGGATTGGTCCTCACAGCGCCTACCTTGGCGATCTGCACGCACCAGTTGAGCAAGTCCTGGGAGCCTAGGCGGCCGCGGTGTTCCCGGACATGGTCCAGGAGACAGCCATAGGGCATGAGCTGCGTCACTAGCTGCACCGTGGATGTCAGGCAGATACCCAGAAGACGGGACACATATGGGGAGCCCACCCCAGCCATCACGTAGGCTTCCTGCAGATAGGGATACACTGAACAGGAGCAGTGGCCAGACCCAGCCAGGAGAACAGTGGAGACTGCAGCTATGGATGGGGTCCCCTAGAAGGCGGAGGGGCTTACATCCAAGATTTCCTTGTTGGCTTTGGGGGACGTGTTTTCCCGCAACACTTTGATGGCCACAGGGATCTTCACATTCTCGCCATCGGGGATCCAGATACCCTGAGGAGGAGGAGGAGGAGGAGATGTGGGCGGGGGTGCTAGGGTCAGCAGGCTTGCTCTCTCCGCTCCCTCCAATCAGCCCCGGCCCCACCCAGCCCCGCCCACCCCCGGCCCTTACCTTGTACACGGTACCGAAAGCTCCGGATCCAAGCACCTTCACCTTCCTTAGCTCCGTCTCCTTCAGAATTCGCATCTGCGCCTGGTTGGGAATGGCCCCGCTGGGCGTGAGCGGCTCCACTAGCTGTAGAGAGTGTGGTGAGTCAGTGCCCGGCCAGCTGCGCGTTCGGGCGCGCAGAGGCGCAGCTCCGCCTCACCTCCGTCTCCTGCAGCAGCCTGCGCATGGTGTACTTCCGGATCTTCTGCCGCCTCCGCTTGATGATGAAGCCGACCACCAAACCCACGACTAGGAAAAGCAGGATACCCACCACAGCAGCGATGATGGACGTCACGGGGCTGGGGGCAGGAGCCAGGGTCAGTGAGGGGGGCCAAACCAAGACAGGGGCTCAAAGGGGCCCCGGGAAGGGACTGATGGTCCCAGACATATGAAAGGGGAAGTGGGAAGGGTGATCTGCAGGCTCAGGCCCTTTCCTCCAGGCTCTTAGCACCTGCCATGGCTCCCTTCGGCCTCCTCCGTGAAGGTGAGAGCCCCAGCCCAGACTTTCGAGGAGTTTATT
>PVKA01017176.1:22456-46506 GCA_004027165.1 Ctenomys sociabilis
GGCCAATGTAGGCCCTGCACACAGACCTCTTGGGGTTCCCCATGTCCTCACAGAAACGCTCTGCAGCCTGATGCTCAAGGCCTCTGTCCCCCAAATCTACCGACCAGGGCCCATCTTCCTGGCTTCCTCCCCCTGCCCCCAGCAGAACCTTCAGCCAAACCTAGAGCCTGACCCTTACCCAGCTGTCCACCATCAAGAGGCAGATGCTTATGCCCCTTTCAAAGCCTGGCTTGACAGCCACCAGTTTTACAAGCCTCTGCCATGCTGTTAAGAAATCACCCATCCAGCTGGGAGTGGTGGTACACACTTGTCATCCTAGCACTCTAGGAGGCTTAGGCAGGAGGGCTGAAAACTGGAGCCCAGCCCAAGCAACTTAGCAACTGTCTGTTCTTTTTTTTTTTGGAGACAGGGTCTCACTATGCAGTTCAGGCTGGCCTTAAGCTCACTTTGTAGCTCAGGCTGGGCTCGAACTCACAACAATCCTCCTGCCTCAGCCTCCCGAGTGCTGGGATTACAGGCATGCGCCACCAGGCCTGGCTTAGCAACTGTCTGAAACCTTGTCTCAAAACATTAAAAGGGGTGCAGGGTTGATGGGTTGTAGCTCAGTGCACCAGCCCAGGGTACAGTCCCAATATCACAAAAAACACCCCCACCCTTCAGGGACTGCACTCTTGCTTCATTGAGCTGGAGTTCCAGGGAGCTAAGCGTGGCCTGTGGCCCTCAGGAGCCACCAAGCTCCTCCTGGGTGAGGGTCCAGGATCCTGCCCTGTCTATGCCCTCCCCATCCTGCGTAGGGCCCCAGCCACCTGCGGAGGCCAGTAAGCGGCCAGGCAGGGACTCATGGCAGGACTGCAGTGACCCCCCAGGGACAAAGAGGGGGCATCCTGCAGGTCTTCCTGGGGAACAGGCCTACCTGGCTCTCTGCTCTGCTGGGCAGCCCCTGTCATCCAGGTCGACACAGCTGCAAGAGAAACAGTGGCTTCAGCAACTCCAGCCACACCCTCCACATGGGTGTGCTGGGGGTGATCCTCGTTTGTACAAGGCTGAGCTGGTCACAGTGCTTCTGGACCCCAAGAGCTGGCAGGAGAGCTCCCCGGGCAAGTGGGGAGCCAGTTGGTCCCTCCGTAAAGTGTCCTGGGTAAAGCAACCTCTTCCCTGTGAAGGCCACCTATTCAATAATAGGGCCTGGGGTACACTTGGGTTGAGAGTGTGCTCTGCATGTAAGGCCCTGGGTTCGATCCCTAGCATGGACCCATCCATGAGAAAAAGAACATCAGAGGCCTCATGGTGTATGTCCTAAATGGACAACATCAGCACCCTAGGCAGCAGGTATGGCTGTGCCTGCAATAAACTGGAAAAAAGAAATGGAAGCAGCCAGGCATGGTGGTGCATGCCCACAATCCCAGCACTCTGGGAGGCTGAGGCAGGAGTGGTAAACTGGAGTCCAGCCCATAGAATTTAGCAAGACCCTGTCTACGAATAAAAACTAAAGTAGGACTAAGAATGTAACTCATTTCAAAGGCCTTGGGTTCAACCTTGAGTATCACCAAAATTAATTAATTAATTAAAGGAAAGTATTCAAAAGTATTAATAGCCTTTTTTTTTTTTTTCCTTTTGACAGAACCAGGGATTGAACTCAGGCCCTTGTGCTTGCCAGGCAAGGGCTTATTCTACTGAGCCATCTCCCTCGGCCCCCAAAAGTAATAATAGTAAGACAGAAGTAGCAACATCAATTTATATTTGTGTGTCAATTTCTTTTTTCTTTTATCTTTTCTTTTTTTTTTTTTTTTTTTTTTGAGACAGAGTCTCAGTATATAGTTCAGATGAGCCAGGACCACACAATGAAGCCCAGTCTGGCCTCGAACTTGCAAGGACCCTCCTGCCTCAGCCTCTTGAGTGCTGAGATTACAGGTATGCAACATCACACCCAGCAATTAAAATGTTTAAAGTGTTACTTTTTCTGGTCAGAAAAAAGGAAATGAACAGTTAAGTCTCAGGGCAAGGAAAGCAAAAGTAGAGTTTTCCCCTTTTGACAGTAGGAGGCTGAGAAGGTCCCTCCCAGGAAAGCAGCCCTCCCAAGACTCACGAGTGGGTGCAGTTGATCGGACATGGCTGGCAGGTGCCCTCCTCATCTGGGAATTTCCAGATGGGCATGTAGGAGAGGTCAGGCTTCACACCACTGGGGCAGCGGGCCACACACAGGGGTGGGTCCTTGTAGTGGGCACAGGCCACACACTGGTCAGCCTTCTGGGGAAGGAAGCACAGGCAGGGAGCTGGCACCAGTACCTGGCAGTAGGCCCAGTGCCCTCAGCCCTTAGCCCCTCCTCAACACTGTGCCTGCTCCTGAGAGGGACAGCTTGCTCTTCAGTCTCTGCACACCTGGCACCCCTCCCTCAAGCCCTAATCCCAAGAGGGGACTTTGACCTGGAAACCAAAGTGCCCAGAAAGGGCCATGCACCTGCCAAGGTGTGACATGGAGGGACAGCTAAGATTATGGGGGAAGCCTTTCTCAGTGCCCAGATGCCCGGCCAAGTCCTATCTAACTTCCCTCCCACCACACCCCAACAAGGCAGGGTCACATGGAGGAAGGACATGGGCCTCCCTGGGTCTGCGTCACCCCCTGGACCCCGCATCCAGCACACACAATGGGCAATGCCCATGTCTGCATCCTCTGGCTCCCCTACCACCATCTCGATTTGAGTTTCCCATCAACCCACCGAGGTCTGGAGGATCCCCATCCAAGCCCCCCAGCGCCTCACCGATCCAAAGCAGGTCACAGAGCCATTCTGGGGCTGGCACTCAGGGTGACATGGTAGACAATGCCTGTCACTCACATACTCCCTGGGCAGCCTACAATGAGGGGTGGCAGTGAGGAGCTGGGGGACCCCTGTGCCCCCGTGCCCCCCCCCCCTGCAGCCAGCCCCACATACCCTTGTAGCACGTGGCATTCCGCCACGCACTCTTGGCCCCGGAGGAACTGGCTGCAGTTGACACACTGGGTGGGGCCTGGCCCCCAGCAGTGGCCGTGGGCACACAGTGGGTTGCAGGTCTGGTCTTGAGCAGCTGCAGTGATCAGGGGCACAGGGACTCTCAGAGGAGACCCTTGGCCCCCTAAGAACCTGGGCGCAGGTGCCAGGCCGTGCAGCAGGACCCAGCAGGAAATGATGCCCACGACCCTGAGGGCCACGGCCAGGGGTGCTGCACAGGGCTCGGACTCTGGACACCCATCTTACCACATTCAACCTCTGGCCGGTTGCCGCTGTGGAGCAGGGCCTGGTGTGGGTTCCGGAAGAGGTGGTCCCAGGGCACCGTGTGCACAAAACAGAGCTGGGCGTTGTGGTGCACCAGCGCCAGGCCGCTGCCCAGCTCCCGCAGTGCACGCAGCCCCAGCCACCGAATGCCCAGCCCTTGCACAGTGAGCGAGTAGGCACCACTGCAGAGAAGGGAGAGTCTCAGCCTGGGGGGGCCCTGCCTGCCCCTTTCTGGGGTATCCCTGGGAACGGGGCTCCCCTTCGCCATCTCCCAGTTCTTACTCATGCAGAACGCGCCCTCGGATGACCCGAAGGTTCTGGAAGACACTGAGGTCTTGCATGGTTTCTGGCCATGCTGAGATATACAGGTAACCTGTAGACAGAAGGTGTGGCTAGGGGCACGGGACAGGCAGGGGCGCCCCACCCTGACAGCAAGGTATGGAGGACAGCGCCCACCTGTTATCTCCTCCAGGGTCTCAAACACGCTGAGCTGCTTGGGCTGCAGGGGCACTGTGTTGGAGGCAGGATTCCTGGAAGGACAGGGTGGAACGAGGGGCCCCTCTGACACACCCGTACCTCACCCCGCCAGCACCTCCACCTTCAATCCCTTGCCCACTGGTCTGAGCTCTTGGCCAGTCCCTTTGGTCCAGCAGGATCTGTGAAAACAGCACTTGCATCCTTCGATCTCGAAATCTTACTTCTAGGAACGTGGCCAAGACAGTGGCTGTTGCCAGAGGTGTGGATGAGGCAGGGCTTGTGGATGAACCAAAACTGAAATTGGCCTAAGTGACCAACAGTGGATAGGAGTGCTGACCCAGCCAGGCCAGAGGACAAATGCCAGTATTAGAAGCACTCAGGATCTGCCTGCTGCTGTCTTAAGCACTTACATCCCCCCCAACCCCATACCAGAAATGGAACTCAGGACCTTCCGCTTAGTGGGCAAACACTTATTCCACTAAGCTATCTCCCCCTGCCATTTGTTCATTTACTTTTTGAGACAAAGTCTCCCTACTCCTTCAGGTTGGCCTTGAATTTGCTCTGTACCTCAGACTGGCCTGGAGCTCTCTAGGATCCTCCTGCCTCAGCCTTCCAGGCGCTAGGATTATAGGTGTGCACCCCCCCAGCCCTGAGGATTCCACTGTAATATAAAGCACCGTGTATTTATCCACTTCCCTCCTGACATTCATTTGGATCCTTTCCACTAGGAGGCTTTAGGAGACAAGCAGCCAGGGTACTGCCATCATCCCCTGAGCTGTGCTCATGTCCCCAGTGCCCCCAGAAATGTGTGGCCACGTCTGGGGCCGTGGGCCGGGTCTGCCGCACATAGCCCCCTCTCACCCCTCAAAGCTCTCGGGCAGAAATGCCAGGCTCCCGAAGATCTTCTTGCAGCCAACAAACTCCTGGATGTTGGCGCTGGTGACAGCTCTGGTGGCCCGGAGGTGCTCCATGCCCAGGCCGTAGCACACTGCAGGGTGGGAGGATGGCTCAGCCTGACCTGGCCACCAGAGTCCCTCCCCACACCCGAGGGCAAGGCTGGGCACAGGGCGGGCACCTCGGGCACATGGCCTGCTGCACTTCTCGCAGCGCTGGGTTCCATCCTCTGCTGTCACCTCCTGGTTGTTCAGGGGACAGACCAGCGTGCAGGAGCCCACGTCCGTGGAGAGGTAGTTGTCTGCAGAGACAGGGACGTGTGTCTGTGTGCCCCGCCCCCCAACCCCTGTGAGCAGAGGCACTGCACCTGGTGCCAGACCAGCCACTGCCACGCAGTGCATAGGAGCCTGCGTGACATTCGTTACTCCTCAGAGCGAGCACATGTCACAAGCAACTAATTTTCACCTTGCAAAAGAGGAAGCCAAAAGCCGGCTGCGGTGGTGCATGCCTACCTTCCAGGCAGGAGGTTCACAAATTCAAGCCCAGCGTGGCTAGCATACTGATTTAGGGAGACCCTGTCCCAAGGTAGTGAAAAAGCAGTGAGGCATATTCACTATTAAATGCATTTTTATATTTCTCAGTCAAATGAGAATTTAAATCATCATTCATTTAACCATTACATCAAAATATCATTCAACACTTCCATTGCTGTATGCTGTATAGAAGACAGTAATGATTGCTCAGTACAACTTGGGACCGAGTACGACACTGCCCTTGAACCCCTAGCAATCCTCCTGCCTCAGCCTCCCAAGTGCTGGGATTATAGGCATGCACCACTATGCCTGGCTCCCATTTTACAGATAAGAAAACCAAGGCACAGCAACAAAGTGGCATGCTGGGTAAGTGCCACCTTCTCTGTAGCTATCAGAAGAACCAGTAAGCTCAGGGTCTGCTTCCAAGACAAGGAGCACAGTCTTCATATGCTCTCAACTGCTGGCACTCACAGGGACAGGTGGTCACACAGCTGGCACCAAAGGTGTAGCGGCCCTCGGGGTTGGGCATGGACTCGAAGGTGTCGGTGTTGTAGGTGACCAGAGCCGGGCAGTGCAGCTCACAGATGCCACTGTGATTGAAGTGCAGGCAGGCCTGGGGGGACAGGTGGCTGTGTCTCCCTGGGTGCCAGGGCACGGGGCAGTGCCAGGTGGGGTGCCCACCCCTCGCAGGAGGCGTACCAGGCAGTCGGAGTGCTTGGGGCCTGTGCAGCCCGCAGCACACTGCTCGTGGCAGCAGTCGGTGGGCTGGGGACCCTTGCAGCGGGTGCAGCCGCCGGCACACACCGTGCGTGTCACTGTCCGGGGAAGGGCGAGGTGAGGGCGGGCAACAGGCGGCACCCGGGTGGCCTCCTGGCACCCAATCACCCTGCCCCGGGCAGCCCCAGACTCACAGCTCTGACAGTCCTGGGAGGTTCCTCCCCAGCAGTAAGGGGTTCTACAGGCCGGGGAGCAGGGTGGGCCTGGGAGAGAGGCAGGGAGAGGTGGTGGGCGATAGCACAGGGAGGGGGTGCACCTGGGGCGTCATCCCAGAACTCAGGAGGCTGAGGCAGGAGGATCGCCACAAATCTGAGGCCAGTCTGGGCTATGCAGCAACCCTAGATAAAGGGCCTCCATGCTAAGGCAGCAGCAAAGAAGTGGAGGGGAGAAGGAAAGAAACAGGAGAGACAGAGACTGAAGAGGCAGAAAAGGGGAGGGGGACAGAGGCAGGGCAGGCTGCTGGAGTGCGGCTTACAGGCTCGAGAGCGGTTGGTGTCCACCCATACGGGGACCAGCCGGTTGTTCTTGTGGAAGATGTCCTCCCACAGGATGCTGTCCTGGTGGCACAGCTGGGGGTTCCGCTGGATCAGGACCCCTCCCTTCAGGATCTCTGTGGAGTGGGCAATGTCAGGGCTCTGTCTCACAGCCATCTCCAGGCTCTGAGGACCCTGCCTTCTGGAGGAGCTGACCCACCCATAGCACCCCAAGCCTTGAGCAATGGGGGTGCCCATGGGTGCATGTTCAGGGGACACAAACACCCCCTTCCTGCACCTCCAGAGGGACCCTGCCTGTGGTGAGGCCAACGCTGAGGCTCAGGATGAAGCACCTGCCAGCAAGCACAAGGCCCTGGGCTCTGCCCCAGAACCAAGGGCGGCCCTCAGGGTTGGTCATGGACAAAAAAAAAATTAATAATAATCTAAGAGGCCCTAGAGCAGGGTGTGGTAGAGCACGCCTGTCACCTAGTCACCCCAGCACTCAGGGAGCTGAGGCAGCAGGATCACCAAAACCTCAGCAGCCTGAACTACAAGGCTTAATGGAACACATTGGTGAAAGTGGTGACTTCCAGAAGGAACGGAATTTTTTTTTTTTTTTTTCCTTCTCAGTGCTGGGGCCAGAACCCAGGGCCTGGAACATGCTGGCCCCCAGAATTCCCAGGTGCCAAGAGGTTTCAATGACAGTGAAAGCCACCTGTGAGACTCCAGAGCTGCAACTCCTGCAGCCCTCCTGGAACCGGTGTGGTACTATCCAGAGGGTCCCCGTTGTCCAGCACGGCTAAGGCATAGCTGTCCTCAAAGAGCTGGGTGCCCCTCACGATCCGCAGCCTCCCCAGTGGGATCCGCCTCGCTCGGCTGTGGGCGATGAGCAGGTAGCCCTGCACCTCCTGGATGTCCTGGGAGGGGTGTGGGTGAAGCCCTGAGGCAGGGTGGGGCCCGGCAGCCACCATACGGGGGCCCTCCAGAGACGCTCTCACAGTGGAGTGCATGCCTATAATTTCGGCATTCAGGAAGCTAAGGCAGGATGATCTCTGTAAATTCACCATGGCCAGCCTGGGCTACAAAATGAGTTCAAGACCTGCCTGGTCTACATAGCCAGACCCTGTCTCCAACAACAACCGTAAAAACAAGATAGAGGTTGCTACTAGCTGGCTCTACCAGATTCTCACAGGATGGAGAAAGAGCAAGGCAGAGAGCAATAGGAAGCCCCAGCCACCTGCACCTTGGCTTTTCCTGTCTGTAAAAGGCCGGCCCACAAGAGGTCTTCAGGTGACAAATCAAGCAACACACTCCAGCCATCCACAGCCAGGGACATAGCCCTGCCAGCTGGTCCCATGTTCCCATAGGTGTTTCTCATATCACCCTCCCCAGGGTCCCCATAGGCAGAGAGGACCACAGACTCCACAAGCTGCAGAGCTGGGCCCCGAGCCCGCATCTCTCATCTCTGTACATTCCAGGTGGGAGAGGGACAGTAACAGAGCAGGGGAGGTGACCATGCTGCAAGTGAGTACAAAACTGAGCAGAGACACAGCGTGGTGGCACACACCTTTCAATCCAGCACTGAGGCTGAGGCAGGACATGGACACGCCCTACCCAAAGGTGCTAAGGCTGAGATTTTTTGGTTGAGGAAGCACACCGGCTCACCCTGGGCCTCACCTGCAGGAAGGCGAGGTTGGCATCTGCGGGCAGGTGGGTGAGCTCCAGGTTCCCCTGCACCACCTGGCAGCCCTGGTAGAGGGTGCGGAGCATCTCCAGGTGGGTCTCGGGGCTGGCAGGGAGCTGTAGCTTCATGTCTGTGCCCGTGCACACTGGCGGGAGGGACAGATGGGTCAGGATGCTGCCTGGAGGGCCTTCCACATTGCCTGCCCCACATCTCACCGCCCCTCCGGCAGGCCCCACACAGAAGGATGCTTTCAGGGAAACTCCAGGCTCCCCGGCTGCACCCACCCACAGCAACCCCAGGGCATGAGCCCCTGGGGTGCCCATCAACACCATCCAGTGCAGGGTGGCAGCAGGCAGAGAAAGCCTCCCTTTGTCCCCAGGAGTGACACCAGGCCAAGGGTAAAAATCCCCCAAGAGAGGCAAGGATGAATCACGAGACCTCAGGATCCCCTTGTGATGGCCCAGGCTCAACAGACTCGGGGTGCTCTCCCGGCACCATTCAAACACCCACGTGCCCACCTCCCACTCTGGCACCCGCCCCACAATGCCACCCAAAGAGGGCAGAAGGAAGGCCAGCAGAGCCATAACTGGGGCACAGGGGACCCCAGGACCTGATCCCCCCACAGGGACAAAAAGCCTGGCCCTTCAGCTTCCTTGCCAGCACCCCACCCTGGCCGCCTCCTCAGGGCAGGGCTCCAGAACAGCTGGAAGAACCCGTGCCACGAACTCCTGCCACAGGACACAACGTCACCCCTGTGTGCCTGCCTGGCACCAGCCAGCAGCCACGGGGCATCAAGACAAAGCGCCACCACACCTGAAACTCAGCCTGGTGCCTAGGACCCCAAGAGGTCACCAAGCCCGGGCCCACTATGGGGCAAGCGCCCCAGTGAGGGGCTCTGGGTGACAGCCAGTGCCAGGCCTGCCACCCAGGGTAGATTAACATGCCCAGTGGAACTTGTTTTTCTGCTCTGGTGAGAAGATGAATCACCCAGCTCGTCCTGCCCGGGAGGCTGGGGGGGCGCCTGGGATACGCAGGCCCACAGGTGTCGGCTGCCTGGAATCCTGCCAGGCCCTGCTGCCCTCCCAGGGACTCTGCGAATGCAAGGGACACAGTCACTGGGTCGACACCTGAAGACAGTGGCCTCCTGGTGTCACCTGGAGTGTTTCTGTCCCCACTCCTGGGCAGACCAAAGGTAGCAGAGAAAAGGAACAGCCCACAAGCAGAACCCCATCCACCCCTAGGACAAGGGGTGAGCCCTTGGCCCCGTACTCCAGGCCACACACCCCAGTACCCCTGCCCATCCCGCCCCTCCCCCTGCAGGCTCCCAAGAGAAATAGGAGCCTGGGTGGCAGCCAGGCCCAAAATAACATCTGCTGCCGGGACCTCCCCCGGCCTCCAAGCTTCAGCTGCTCTATAGGCACAGCTGTCTCAAGGCCAGACCCCAAGCCCTGGCCAGGCTGGGGACAGGGAGCCCAACCCCTGCGGCCACCACCTCCAAGGGACACCAGCTGTGCAGCCAGGCAATCAGAAAACAGTGCCAAGGGCTAGAGGCACCTGAGCCGGGCATTGCCAGCACAGATACCCTGGCACGGCTTCTCCTCACCCTCCAGGCCAGGGGCAGCCACCCTGTTTCACAAAGAAAAAACAAAACAAAAAAACCCGAGGCCAGCAGAGGTCAGGGTGACCCAAGGCTGCAAATAATGGGAGCTTCCTCAGAAGCAGGGTTTGAACTTGGATCTAGCTGGCCACATCCCTCCTCCTTTTCAGGTCACCTAACTGCATGCACACACAAAGGCCACGTGCACGTGCACACACACACACACACACACACAGTCACACAGTCACACCTCACACAAACGTAAACAGTAACACTCCCAAAGCTACTGCCAAACACCAGGACTCGAGGCCAGGCTGGAGGTCAGCGGAGGCAGCAGCCCCACCCCGTGTGTCAGTCTGTTTACCTGCACTGTGGCCGCCCTGGCGTTTGCAGACAGGTGGTAACACCAACCTCCAAGATCTGCTGCCACCCCAACCAGGCTAACATCCTTTCTGTACCCCAGGTCCTTACCAACCTCCCCAGACCCATTAATTTTTCTTCAGCAGCAGGAGGTCCTATTTGCCTGGCCTAAGGCCCCCCACCCTTTAACCCTGGGGCAAAGATGCTGAGAGAGACAGGGAAAGCCAGCTAAGTGTGTCTCTGTGAGTGAACAAATGACAAGAGTATCCAAAACACGCAGGCATGGTGTGGTGATATATACTGTAATCCCAGCACTATCAAGCTGAGGCAGGAGGATCACCACAAGTTTGAGGCCAGCCTGGGCTACAGAGCCAGACCCTGTCTCAAAAATAAATAAATAAAATGAAATAAAATAACAACAAGAAAAAATGTAAGAGTGTCCAACCTAAAGGGCCCATGGAGGTCACAGTATCCCTCAATAAGCTGGAGTTGGTCACACCTCCTTTGGTCCCCTTGTTGGGCTTTAGTGGCCGGGGCTCCAGCCCTTGGGTGGGCCCTCCTCTCCCCCCTGGCCTTGGCCCCAGTGCCCTGCTTGCTGGTAGGGTCAAGTGAAAGCCAGTACCTCGTCTGGTCTCCGCACACACACCAGGGAAGTCCCTGCAACCCCAGCATCCCCACTCTGAGCCAGGGCCCAGAGCTGTACTAGGGATGCCAAAACCCCCGTCCTATCAAGCTGGGTCTGCCCAGGGCCTGAGCTCAGGGTTTGGGACCTGAATCCTAGCCCAGCCACTTCCCCAGTGACCCCATGCACGGCTCCAGGCTTCCAGGCAGAGGCTGAATCAGAATTCTACTCCAAAACCAGCAGGCCCGTGGCTTACCTTGCACACTTGATGTGACTATTTTCTGACCTCAATGTGGCCGTGTGCCTGTCCCTCCAAGAAGGACCAGGGGCCATAAAGGGGCAGATGGACCCAGCGGTCATCTGTCTGTAAACTCCACTCAGCTTTGTAAACAGAACTGCTGGGAATGGGGACACAAATGTCAGCTCTGAAAACTTCCACCGATCCACTCAGCCCTGTGACTGAGCTCCCTTTCCCAACGGGTCAGCCTAGCACCCTGCCTGGGCTCTGCCACACACTGCCCCACCAGCACCCCACCCGCAGGCCTGTGCGGCTCAGGTGCTGCCCGTCTTGCCCACCATCTGCAGCTATGCCTACTGGCACCAGCCAGACAGAAAGGGAGAAGATCCTGGCTTCGGCCCTCCTTCTGCAGTGGGGGCATGCAAGTGGGAAGCCTTACCTTGTGGTGACTAGCACTCCTCTCGGTGATCGCCCAAGCCACTGCCCACCCTTACTCCTCCTTGGAACAGTCCCCCAGCACCCGGAGCAGCATGGGAAAACTGGAGGGCCCTGTGCATCTCTTTCCTCTTGTGCACCCCTTTTTCTGGTCTATGTACCTCCATCAAAGGATGGAGCAGAGATGAGGCAAGAAAACTGGTTAGAGGCCAAGAGTAATGGCACATGCCTGTAATCATAGCACTTGGGAGGCTGAGGAAGGAGGATCACCATGAGTTCGAGGCCAGCCTGTGCTACACAATGAGGCTCTGTCTCAAAAGCAAAATAAACAAAACAAACAAAAAACCAATTACAAAGAAAGAAGTATGCACACAGGCACAGAACATAGCACGTTTCTTTAAAAACTAGGGCAAGATGGGATCTGACATCTAGATGCACACGGGTGACCCTGAGCTAGGAGGAGCCGAGCATTTCCATCTCACTTGGGGAGGCAATGTAACTCCTGTGTTAGCTCTGCTTCTGCCATTGTTTTTGCTCCAATACTAAAGTGAGCATTTTTTTGAGTCAATGCTGGCCAGGAATGGGTTTGGGCTACAGCGGGAGGATGGGTTCACTGTGAGCTAGAAAACTATGGCCTCTAAGAAAGTTCAGTCAGGGACAGGGAGATAGCTTAGCAGCAAAAATCGCATGCCAGGCAAGTGCAAGGTCCTGAGTTCGATCCCCAGTACCACGGGGAAAAAGAAAAGAAAAGAAGGTTCAATCCTCAGGAAAATCTTGCCTTCTGCCTTCCCATCTCGCCCCAGCCAGTACAGTGAGGCTGCTGGGCAGGCAGAGCAGATCTCTGCAGGAGGCTGTGCCCAGTAGGGACTCCCTGCAGCCCTAAACCAAGGTAAGGAGGGCACACCCAGCCCAGCCTCGCCCAGCTCCTCAGAGGGTCAGAGGTGAAGCTCAGCCTGGGAAACGCCAAGGGGAGGGATAAGCTCCCCAGGAGGTGAAGGGCCACCTCCTCCCGCTGTTTACTGCAGCTCTGCCCTGCACCTTGAGGGAGTTCCCAGGGAGGACAGAGTTCAGCCCGGGTCCCCAAGACAGCAGGGAGGGCCTGCTGTTTGGCAACACAAAAGTTCATACACACAAACACAGGGGCGGACAGACAGGCAGCCTCTGATACACACAGGGACACACAGATGTCACAGCAGTGCACTGCCAGGGACCCCAGGTGACACAGACATGATGACACACAGCTCTGCCCCGCATGCACTCTTTCAGTTTCCCCCAGCCACTGAGTGGCAGGGTTCCCACGAGCTAGGTGAGCTGCTGCTGATGTTGCTCCCCAACGGACAGTCTGCTGTCAGACCCACCTATTCGAGCAGAGTCAGCACCCAGCCAATGGGGATGGGAATAATACTTTTGCTGGGGTGTCAAGAAGAATTGCATGCAGAACCCTATACAGGTGCCAGGCAGAGGGACAGATGGGCAGATGAGTCAGGACACACACTGCCCGCGGTGGACACCCTGCCCCTACACATCGGTCTCCACATACCCCTCCCTCTGGCCTCACTGCTCTTCCTTCCCCACGCCTGGGGATCCCTCCCTCGTAACTCCACAACCTTACAGAGCTTGGAACCAGCAAAGCCCCCAACTCCACAGTCCTCAGGGTGGCCCTAACGTCTGTCCAGAACAGGCCTGGGGTGTGGCCCTGGGGGGTCAGTGCAAGGCCCTGGATCCTCCCCAGCATGGGGGGGGGTTGGAGAAAGAAGAAATGTGGAGACTCCAATAGCACCCACATTCGGAAGAAAGGTGTTGCAAACGAATGCCAGCCCCTCCCCCAACCCGGACCCCGGCAGAGGGCACCGTGCAGCCGGCTCCGGCCACCCCTGTTCCCGAACCCGCGGGACAGGTCGCCTCCCCGCGCCGCTCCTTAGGCTGGGCCCGGAGCTGGAGAAACCGAACCAGGCGGCCAGCGGGGGCGGGGGCCCCGGGAATCCGGCGCAGCCGGCTCTGGGGGCGGAGGCTGCCGAGGACCCCAAAGCTCTGGGCCGGCGAAAGGGACGCGAGAGGGACCCCGGGCGACGCGCGCACCCGCAGCGCAGCTCTGCGCAGCGCGCCGGGGAACTTTCGAGCGCTCGCACAACTTTCGCCGCGGCAGCGAACTTAGTCTCTCCCCGCCCCCCCGAGCCTCCCCGGCCCGGCGCGCGCGCAGCGACCCCCACCGGAGGTCTGGGGGCCCTCGGCGCGCCCGAGACCTACCTTGGGTGCCCGCGGCAGCGGCGGGCAGCAGGGCGAGGAGGAGCCCGCAGCGGCACCAGGCCGCCAGCTCCATGGCGCTTAGCGCGGCCCGGGCCCCATGGCGCGCGCGGGGGCCGGGCGGGCACCGGGGTCGGGGTGCGCGTCCCGCGCGGAATCTCGGCTCCGACTCGGGAGGACGCGCGCGCCGGCTCCCCTCCCCCTCCCCCTCCGCTCGCGCCGCCGCCGCCGCCGGGATTGGAGCCCCCGCCCCGCCCCCCGCGCATTCCAGCGCCCAGGGAGGGGCCGCGCGCTCCCGCCCCGCCCGCCGGTGCGTCCCGGCCCGCCCGGGCGCGGGGAGGAGCCCTGATCGCGGAGACGGGGTCCCGGCCGCCCTGCCGGGAGCGGAGGGAGGGCAGCGTGCCCCAGACCTCAGGTTGTGGCCTGAACCTTCCTGGGCACTTTGCCTTCTACTCCATCCGTGCCTGTTTGTTTTAATACCAAGTAGCCGGGTGTGGTACCAAACGCCTGTAATCTCAGCACTCCCGTGGCCGAGGCAGGACGGATCCCTGAGAGCTCGAGCTCAGCCTGGGCTACGCAGTCAATTCGAGGCCATCTTGACCTGCACAGGGAGAGACCCTGTCTCAGAGAACAAAAAAAAGGTTTTTTCTGTGGCAACCCCAAAGAGTCACCACCACCACCACACAGGCTGAGGGATATGTTATGTCCCACTTGGAGCAGCTGGGACTCAGGTCTTGTGTCTGGAGTCCCTCTGGCCTGAAGACCATGATTATTTGTTTCCCCCAGATCCGGGGATTGAACTGAGGCCCTTGCACTTTCCAGGGAAACACTTATTCCACTGAGCCATCTCCCTGGCCACTGAAGAGCCTGACTTTAAGTGGGTCTACAAATCAGGGAGACAGCCAAGTAGAAGGGACTTGGCTCCCCCTCGTTGGAAGGCCCTGCGTCCTGCATCTTGATGCCCCCCAGGACCCATTCATCCTGAGTTCCTTTTGCTATGTCCCCTGCTGTGCGCCAGCATCCCAGCTGACCCCTGACCGCTCCCTAAGGCCTAGCGCAGGGTGGGACGAAGACCCTTTTTGTTGGGAATTCCAGGGCACACTGTAGGGGACATATTTATAGTAACAAATTCCTTGCTGTTTTTCTGAAATTCACATATAACTGGACATCCTTATTTTTTACTTGTCAAGTTTGGTGATACTCATTGGACCTCTTTGGCCTGGTGAACACCTGTGCTGGCCCAATGGTCCCAGGCACCCTCTGGGGACAGGAAGTGAGTGACACTGGCGTTGGTAGATTCTTTCCAGTGGCTTCTGCTGTGCTTTCCAAGCTGGCTGAGGACTGAGGACCATGACCAAGGATTGAGTCCTGGCTGTGTCACCTGTGAGCTGTGTGACACTGGGGAGACACTGGGACCCCTGGGCCTAGTCTGGTCCTCGTCAGAGAAAGGTTCTTGGCCTACTGTGCAGGGCTAAAGGAAGCAGAGCTCCTGCAGGGCGGGGCTCCTATTACCTGCTCAGCACTTGGCCACTCACTGGGACAGATCCAGGCCTGGTGGGTCCTGAAGCTTACAGAATGGAAGAAACTCTGGTTAAGAACACAAAAGTTGACAGGAGTGGTGGCACACACCTGTAATCCCAGCACTCAGGAGGTTGAGGCAAGAGGTTGGCTGTGAGTTCAAGACCACCCTGGGCTACAAAATAAACTCAAGGCAATCCTGGACTGCATAGTGAGTACCTGTCTTAAAAGGACAAAAACCCACAAGTTTATAAATACAAAATAAAGCACATGTATGGAAATGAGGGGCTTATTATCCTTTGTGTTTTTTTAAGAAATAGAATGGCCCCAGTTTCACAGGAAAAAGAAAAAGAAAAAGGAATGGAAGTTGGGTATGGTGGTGAACATTTGTAATCGAAGCAGGAGGATCACTGAGAGTTCAAAGCCAGCCTGGACTACACAGTGAGCTCAAGCTCAAGGTCAGCCTGAACTACATAGCAAATACTGTCTCTCTCTCTCTCTCTCTCTATATATATATATATGTATATGTATATGTATATGTATATGTATATGTATATGTATATGTATATGTATATGTATATATATAAAAGAGAATGGGGATTGGGGGTGGTGACCCACACGTGAAACCTCAGTGATGCAGGAGGACAAGGCTGGAGGACTGCAGGACTGCAAATCTGAGGCTAGCCTGGGCAGTTTAAGGAGACCCTGTGTCAAAATTGAAAGGCCTGGGGATGTAGTTCAGTCTTTGGGCTCCAGTTCTGGGTGGGGCTGAAAGGGAAAAAGAAAGGAACAGAACTGAAGGTGTGGAGGGAGTTCCGCAGTAGAGCATGCACAACGCCTGAATGTGATCCCCGGCACTGAAGAGAAAGAAAAAAAAAAAAAAAAAGAACTGGAAAGGCATAGAAAAACCCAGGGCTGGGGAGATGGCTCAGTCCCTGGTTCTGCCAAATAAGAAGAAGAAGAAGAAGAAGAAGAGGAAGAAGAGGAAGAAGAGGAAGAAGAGGAAGAAGAGGAAGAAGAGGAAGAAGAGGAAGAAGAGGAAGAAGAGGAAGAAGAGGAAGAAGAAAGAGTTAAGGGTATAGCTCAGTGTAAAGGCCTTGGGTTCAAACCCTAGTACTGAAAGGACACTGGGACACAGCAGTTGCCTCAGCAAGTCACCTGGGCTTGTGTTAAACCCCGGGGTGAAAATTAGGGAAACAGAGGCTCAAAGAGCTGAGCATGTGGCCCAGGATGCCTTGGAGCCCATGGGAAGAGCTGAGCAGCCAGCAAATCCGAGCTCTGGCGCTGTTAACCCCATCCTCTGGCCCAGGGCCCCTGGTCAGTCAGCTCTTGCCTCAGTCCTGGGTGGCAGCTTCCTGACCCAGCCGACAGTCACCTGTTGGTCATGTACCCGAGAGCTTGCGTCTCGGCCGGGTATGCGTGGCCTTAGCGAATGTCAGCCAACTGCAGTGGTGCTGTCCTGTAATCCCAGTTCATTGGGAGGCTGAGGCAAGAGAGTAGTCACAAATCCTACCAGGGGCAATTTATGGATTTAGTGAAATCGCATCGGGAAGGGCTGGGGATGGAGCTCAGTGTGGAGGCTGTGGCTTCAATTTCCAGGAGGAGAGCAACGGAGACAGAGACCAGCAGCAGGATCAGTCCCCATTTTGCCTAGGAGACGTCGCCTTCAAGGGGGTAAGGGGCTTTCTGGGTGGCAGAACAGAGCGGGAATGTGCTCCAAAGAGCCTGGACAGAGGCTGGGTGCCATTATCACCCTCCCCGGTGTCCTCCGCCAGAAGCTCCCAGGGTCAGTTCTTTCCCTCCGAGGCAGGCCACCCTGTCGCAGACCGGATCCAGGGAAGAACCCGCAGGGGTGGACAATGACTGGTTGGTGTGGGTCGCCGCGAGCCACGCAGGGCCCAGTGAGGACGGGGGGAGGAGCTGGGGTGGCTGGGAGGAGGCTCCCAAAGAGAATGAGCGCATTGAGAGCCGGAAGGAAGAGGAAAAGACCTCGCTACTGTAGGGGGGAAAGCAGGGGGGGTGCTGAGTCTTCTGCTGCCCCTCCAGGCCAGGCTGGGGAGCCAGGCCTGTGAGGAACAAAGACCGAGGCTTCTAGGGGAGAGGGGGTTGGTGAAGAACCCAGCGGGGTGCAGAGGCATGAGAGGGCCACATAGGATCCCAGACCCAGGGTCAGAGGACGGCACCAGGGGCGATAGGTGGTGGCCCCACAGGCAGCAGGGGTGACTACTAACACGGAGGAGCAGGATGGGGCTCTGGCTGATGGAGGTGACCTCTGAGGGTCACCAGGCTGGGGTCTGAAGGCAGTAGGCTGTGAAATACCAGTCAATCATTGACAGCCACTGCTGCGAAGGGGCGCAGAAGGCCTTGGTTGTCTTGGTTATGTGTGCACAGGCATGCATGTGTGCATGCCCGTGAGTGGGTAAGGGTGTGTGTGTGTGTGTCTGTGTTGGCCCTGGAGCCTCCTCCCCTCTGCCTACCTCACCTGCCAGCCTGGGGCCCAAGGGGAACAAAAAGGGAGGAGATGGGGGCCAGGGATGTAGCCTAGTGGCACAGTGCCTGCTGGCAAGCGTAAGATCCTAAGTTCAAGTTCCAATACCAAAACAAAAGGGAGGGGAGACAGAGATGCCCTGGTCCACAGTCAGGTCTAGGTACCAGCTGTGGCCTCCCCGGTAGGCCTAGAGGCTGGGGCCACAGCAGTCATTTAGAAGCTTCTGCTAAGTGAATGGCCCCACATGCTGGTGATTCCATCTACTTAGGAGGCTGAGGCAGGAAGATGGCAAGTTGGAGGATAGCCTGGGTAGCCTAGCAAGACCTTGCTTCAAAATACAAAGCATGAGCTGGGCATGGTGGCGCATGCCTGTAATCCCAGCACTAGGGAGGCTGAGGCAGGGGGATTGTTGTGAGTTCGAGACCAGCCTGAGGTACAAAGTGAGCTTAAGGCCAGCCTGAACTACATAGTGAGACCCTGTCTCAAAAAGATAAAAAAAAAAAAAAATACAAAGCATGGCTGGGGAGATAGCATGACAGTCTAAGCACCTGCCTGGCAAGTGCAAGGACCCAGGTTTGATCCCTAGTACCACATGCCATGCTGGCTCCAGAACTGGGCATGGTGGCACACACCTATAATCTCAATGCTGGGGAGGCTGAGACAGGAGGATCACTACGAGTCTGAGCTGCACAGTGAGACCCTACGCCAAATATATGTGCATATTTACATATATACAAAGGTGTGGGTACAGCTCAGTGACAGAGAGCTCATCTGCATGTTCAGGCCCTGGGTGGAATCATAGAACCAATAAAAAAAAGTGGCCCTTTCTGAAGGTGTCCTGGAATGAACACAAGTGGGCTAACCACCGGAGCTGCCTTGGCCCGGGATTACCTGCAAAACAGAGGAAGAGCCCTCTGCGGCTGCTGCAGGCGCCACCCCCAGCCTGCAGCATCTCCCAGCCTGCTCCCTGAGGTCTTCTCACCGGCGTCCAGGAACGCCCCTGAGGCCCGGGGCTGGGCCACCCCTCTGCCCTTGGCCTCACCTTGCTTCCTTGCAGGTGCAGGGATGGATGCGCAGCTTCCCTGACAGCCTGGGTCTGTGCTGGCCGCTCCACAGGTGGCCTCTGGCTGTCCCTGGTCCTTCGTCAGACCATCACTGTGCTCAGGCTTTGACCAGAGTTTTACTCTGCTGTCTGTGACATGAGAGAATTGGACACAATGATTCCTCGTTTCTTTGTTTTATTTATTTTTTTACTATTATATGTTTTGTTGTGTTTTTGAGACAGGGTCTTGCTGTGTAGTTCAAGCTAGCCTTGAACTCACAGCGACCCTTCTGCCTCAGCCTCCCAGTGCTGGATGACAAGGTGCACTGCCATGCCTGTCTTGCCTTTGGGTTTTGGAGAAGACCAGGAAGCTTCCAGAAGCACACAGCAGTGGCAGCCATGGCCTGAGGGCACAAGGCCACTTTCCCACGGTTGCACTGACTGAACCCCCTATTTGGTTCTGTTCTTCCATGGCCCTTCTTATCTAGTCATTCCTGGGAATGTAGCCACTCCTTTCCAAAGCCTCATTTTTTCTACCCCACCCCGACCAGCTCCTCTTGCTGGTCATTTCTCCTCTCAGCAAAGTACCTGGCTCTCAGCAATCTTTTCCCTTTCCCTGAGATCCTTTCCCTTTCCCTCAGCAGCCAAATTAAAGACTGCAAACATGAAAGGAAACCTCCATCACCTTTGGAGCCTATCAGACCCATACCCTGGAGCTGCTCCTTCTCGCATTCTTTCTTTCCCGTCAGGAGATGATCCAGGAGTCTCACCCCGGGGCCTTTGCACTGGGCCTCAGCCCTAGGGCTCTAGGCTCTGTACATCTCCCACCCAGGCTTTGCAGGGCTGATTCCTCTAGTCTTTCAGGTTTGGGGGAGGGAGGCATCCACTGCCTGACCCAAAGTAGGCTTTCTGTCCCACCGTCCCTGCTGCAGCTAGGACATCACCAACCAATCCTGCTTCCGACTACTATCCACACAGTTGTTCTTTTTTACATTTTGCCTTTGTGGTTTTGTTTGGTTTGGCTTTGGTCCTGTGAATCCAACTCAGGACCTTGTATTTGCCAGGCAAGTACTATGTTACTGAGCTACACTCCAGCCTTTGGCTTTTTTTTTATTTTATTTATTTTATTTTTTTTGGCTTTTTTTTTTTTGTTTGTTTGTTTGTTTTTGGCGGAACCAGTGATTAAATTCAGGCCCTTGCGCTTGCAAGGGAAGTGCTTATTCCACTAAGCCATCTCCCCGCCCTGGCTTTGTTTTTAAGTTGAATATATATGCCTGTAGTATAAGGCCTCCCCACACCCACCCCAGGGACCAAACCCAGGGTGTCACTCACACCTGCTAGGAAATCACTCTACTATTGAGCTACCTCTCCAGGTCTTGCTAAACTGCCCAGGCTATCTTTCAAGTTGCAAAGCTCCTGCCTCAGCCTCCTTCATGATAGGCTTACAGGTGTGCACCCACCCCAAGCTTAACCCTTGCTTCTTATACTTAACGAAGGTATTGTAGAGATTTTTCCAAGATGGTACATTACAAATCTGCTCCATTCCTATTAATTTCTTTCTTCCTTTTTTTTTTTTTTTTCTTCAGAACTGGGGATTGAACTCAGGCCCTTGTGCTTGCCAGGGAAGCACTTATTCTCCTGAGCCATCTTCCTGGCCCCTCCATTCCTATTAATTTCTCTTCAGCATTCCATTTTGTGGTCCTCCTTCAGTGAATGTAACTCATTCTCCATTGCTGACATTTAGTCTTTTGTTTTGTTTTGAGACAGGGCCTCACTCTGTAGCCCAGGCTGGCCTGGAACTCATGGTGATCCTCCTGCCTCAGCCTCCCCAGTGCTATGATTGCAGATGCGCACAGCTATCCTTGGTCACCTTTTGTGTGTATTGAGAATAATAACTACCAGGGTCATGAATACCTCTGTGTCTCCAAATTTTGCCTGTGTGGGCAAACTTATGAGGGAACTGCCAGAAAGGGGATTCGGTGCCTTTCTTTCCTGCTCCACAAGCTCCAGCTCATGGGCTCATCCTGTCCGGTGTTTAGATGGTGTGTTGTTCTCAGCAGCAAAGTCGCGAATTGTTTTATTGAACTTATTTTAATCATTTATTTGCAAGTTCTTTGTTTATATTATATCCTTCCTCTGGCCATGATAAAGACACCCTGTCCCCAGCGCATTGCACACTGTGACCCTTAATAAATATTTGGTGAAAATGGGACCCACATTGTAGATACCTCTTCCCGTTTTTGCTCTAAGAATATGGTCAGCTTGTCATGAGGCTCTTACTTCGGCACAAGCTGCTTGGTCTTTCTTGTCCTTGTACTGTGAACCAGGTAGGCTAGGCTGACCTCAAACTCCTGAGACCCTCCTGCTCCAGCCTCCAGAGTGCTGTGATGACAGGCATATGCCACCACACCCATCCAGGGAAACTGACTTGTCTGTTTTTCCCCTCACTACTGCAGTGGCTAACATGCTGACACACAGCGGGGCTCACAAAGCTTGAGTTGGAAGAATAATGGCTGAACCACTAAGAACATAACAATGTAAAATGTATTAATTATTCAAAATGTCCTATTAATCAATTTGAAAAAAAAAAAGAGTAACAGCTGACTCTGCAGCCTGAGGCTCTGGTCAGACACTAACTACAACTTAAGATGCACAATAAACTAATGGAACTCTGTGGAGAAGCTGGAACTCAGACTGATACCTTGCAAGAGAAAAAGGTAATTGTAGAAGGAAAAATTTCAAGAGCTGTCCCAAAGGGCTGGCCAGATAGCTCAGCAGACAGAGGCTGGGTTCCTGCTGTGTCAGGCCTGCTGTGCCAGCCCCACCCCTGGGGCGCAGTACGATAGTGATTGAGACTGGGCATGGTGGCATGCATCTGTAATCATAGCACTTGGGAAGCTGAAAACAGGAGGATCACTATGAGACTGATCTACGCGGTGAGACCCTGTAGACCCTGTGCTAAATACGTTTTTTTTTTTTTTTTTCAAAAGAGCTATCCCAGAAAGACACTATCTCTTAAAAGATCATCCTTTCAAAATGCCAGTAAGTTTCAGGAGGGATCTAATTGGCTATCATTCATGAGCCCTTCAGGGGCTGGCTTCATTCTACAAAATAGAAGAAAGGACAGTGGGCTCTGTACCATGGAAACAAGGAAAGGGCACGTCTGGGCTTGGTGGCTCAAAACCTGTAAATCCTGCCGGGCGTGGTGGCGCAGGCCTGTAATCCCAGCACTCGGGAGGCTGAGGCAGGAGGATTGTTGTGAGTTCGAGACCAGCCTGGGCTACAAAGTGAGCTTAAGGCCAGCCTGAACTGCATAGTGAGACCCTGTCTCAAAAAAGACAAAAAAAACAAAACAAAACAAAAAAAAAACCCTGTAAATCCAGAGCTCTGGAGGCTGAGGCAGGAGGGTCGCTTTGAGTTCAAGGCCAGCCTTGGCTACATAGTGAGATACTGCCTCAAGAAAAACAAAATGCCCCAAAATTAATAAGGACCAAATGAAAAAGTATTCTAAAAAGACCGATGTGCAGATGCACAGTAGTACAAGCTCTCCACTGTTCGGTATGGGCTCTTGGAGGGTTGTCTGCTGGCTTCATTCCAACTTCCCAGTCAGCTATGTGCTCGACTCCCGGCATACGCTTCACATCACATCCTTTCACCCCCAGCAGCATAAAAATGACGAAGGGTGACAGAGTGTAGGAGGAGGGAGGCGTGTGACTTGACAGCTTCGGGGAGATGCGGGCAGGTGGGTGTTGGTGGTCTTTCAGGGAGCTATGGGAGGTGATAAAGCAAGCACCCAAGTCCCAAGGGCCCTTCTCCATTTTTACTTGAAATACTTCCAGTACCTGTCTTCTCTTCAAAGAGCCATGCTGGTGGTTTGCAGCTCCAGATAGGTACCCTAAGAGTTCTATGTTGAAACATAAACATTCATGTATTAAAAATGTCAGCATAGCCAATTGTGGTGGTGCACACCTGCAATCCCAGCACCCACGAGGCTGAGGCAGGAGGATTGCTACAAGTTTGAGACCAGCCTTGGCTACAGAATAAGTTGAAGGCCAGCTTGAACTGCATAGCTAGACCCTGTCTCAAAAAGATAAATAGGGCTGGGGAGATAGCTCAAGGGCATAAATGCCTGCCTGGCAAGCCCAAGGTCTGTTCAATCCCCAGTGAAAGATAAATAAATAAATATAAAAATAAGTCAAGCATGGTGGTGCACAGCTGCAACTCCAGCACTTGGGAGGCAGAGGCAGGGGGATCCTGAGTTCTAGGCCTGAGCTACATCAACAGCAAAGCAACAAAGCCCGGGAAGGGTGTGGGGTTTCCTCTGGGCTGAACTCTGTGGTAGCACAAGGGACCAGCGATGAGCAGGACAGGAAAGTCCTCACCTCTAGGGCCATCCTGTGCCATCTTTCTTTCTTTCTTTCTTTCTTTCTTTCTTTCTTTCTTTCTTTCTTTCTTTCTTTCTTTCTTTTTGTCTTTTTTGAGACAGGGTCTCACTGCAGTTCAGGCTGGCTTTAAGCTCATTTTGTAGCTCAGGCTGGTCTCGAACTCACAACAATCCTCCTGCCTCAGCCTCCCGAGTGCTGGGATTACAGGCCTGCGCCACCACGCCCGGCTTTCTTTCTTTTTTTTTTTTTTTCTGTGCCATCTTTCTC
Organism: Ctenomys sociabilis; assembly: GCA_004027165.1. NCBI lineage: Eukaryota > Metazoa > Chordata > Mammalia > Rodentia > Ctenomyidae > Ctenomys > Ctenomys sociabilis. The sequence continues at coordinate 45,742 of PVKA01017176.1, forward strand.
CAGCAGAGACTAAGGTGCACCCTCAGAAGCAGCAAGCATTTCTCTTGGTGACAGGAAGGCAAGAAGAGAGACACAAAGGGGACAGAGGCTGGAGGAGGAGGGACTTTGGTGCGCAGGAGTGTGTGTGTGTGTGTGTGTGTGTGATCAGGGCTTGAACTCAGGCCCTTGCATTTGCCAGGGAAGCACTTATTCCACTGAGCCATCTCCCTGGTCCCTAAGGACTCCAGAGCAAGGGCAAGAAGCCCTCGGTGGGTAGGCAGGTGGGGTTGCGATGGACTTGTGGGGTCTGTGGTTTTTTTTTTTTTTTTTTTTTAATCGTGAGCTGGCAAAGAATTTTAAGGATTAGCAACGGGAGCATGGGTTGGAGGGAGCAGTGGGGCGAGGATCCTGCAGCAGTGAGGTCCCAGCCACGTGGTATCCACAGGGGGGTGGGAAGTGGGGGCCAGAGTCCCTTGCAGGCTGGGACCCAACATGGCTAGGGATAGAAAAAGCTTAGTTTCCTGCAATTTAGGCCAATTTTAATGCATACTCTGAAACTTCAAATGACAGATCTCTGAACGATCTGACCCAAAAAGGTTTGCTAAACTTTTGGAGATAGTTTAAGTTTACTATGACCAAAAGTTTAAGAAACCTTTATTTATTCCTTGTTGTATTTTTATTTTTATTTTTGTCTTTTTGATTTTTTTTTTTTTTTTTTTTTTTTTTTTTTTTTTTTTTTTTTTTTTTTTTTTTTTTTTTTTTTTTTTTTTTTTTTTTTTTTTTTTT
>PVKA01017177.1:0-46366 GCA_004027165.1 Ctenomys sociabilis
TCGGCCGCGCTGTCTCTGGCCGGTCTCAGGAGCTGGGCGGGGGCGGGCGGGATGGAGCAGGACGGCGGAGTCGGCCGCGCTGTCTCTGGCCGGTCTCAGGAGCTGGGCGGGGGCGGGCGGGATGGAGCAGGACGGCCTAGATGCTACATTTTCAACTACAACCACAGATTAGAGACGTGCAGGTACTGCTTCAATCTGACCAGATACTCTCTCTTAATTTTCCAACAATCTTAGTCCCTCTTTCTCATGATGTAAATACCCTTCATTAATATTTCTTCTCAGTTTCCTGCTTCTTGTTTTTTTTTTCTATTATTTTCAAAGATATTTTAAATCATTCTTCTGCCTGGAAGGTGTTAGACTCCATATCTCAGTGTAAATCAGTCACTAGCTCCTCAAGCATGTTTAGTAATTTCTAAGCTGATCATTATTTCAATATTAACAGCAGGTTCTCGGCTGACAGCCTTCCTAGAAAATCGGACCATAAGAGCCCCAGGCTGACAATAAGCTAACAATGGCAGGGATTAGGAATAGTCCGGAAACCAGTGATCTAAGGATAGTATACATACTTTAATCCCTTAATTCTCTTTTAAAATAAAGCAATCATTTTCTGATAAGTAAATTTCTTTCTTTATTTGTCTAATATTTCTTAAAGCAAATTTTTCCAAATTCAAGGAAAACTTTAAGAAACGACAGCGTAATTGAATTTTAAAGATAAGAAATGTGCCTTTTGTCAGGCATTTTTATCTCCCAGTTCCCCTCAAAAATAGTTTCTATCAGTTTTCTCGTTCCTGAAAATCCAACATCAGATAATCAATGTGCCTTATTTTCTTTTAAATGATAGCTAGGGGATAATGTAATAAAGGATTTTCAGATACCTCTACTTCTCTGTTCTTCATATAAATTTTTGTCCTACAAAGCTGGAGAACCTAAGATGGAGGATTTGGGAAATCAAAGAAAGTAAGGAAAAGGAAGAAGGAGGCTCTGAAAATAAATTGCCCTTAATTAGAGAAAAACAGAAGCAGATTAAAGCCTACGTGTCTTGCACGAGGTCAGTCTAAAGAATTCCTATAAATTAATGATAAAAAGGCAGGTAACCAATCATATTGGGATAAAAACATAGAGCAGCCACTCCCCAGAAGAAGATATGTAAATGACCAATCTGCATAGCCAATCAGATGTCAAACATTTGAAGCACTGCTCACCTACAAAACATAAGAGGATGTCTAGGAAATCAGACTTGAAAAGGTACAACTGCATGATTCGATTTCTAAGAAACTCAGAAACAAGTAAAATTAGTCTAGCATAGTAGAAATAAGAGCAATGGGGTGGAGAGATCTCTCTGCAAAATAACACAAGGAAGCCTTCCCACATGCTAGGAATTTTCCACTTCACAAGGAGGGTTTCATAAGTGTCACAGTATATTCAATGTCACCAAAAGCATTAAGGGATGTAGGGCTATCCCTAGCTCACTGGTCTCAGCACTATCAAATCACTGATCATTCATCCATAGTGCATACTGTACAGCCAGCATGGCAATCTTATCAACAGTATTTGTGTGCTCTTTCTGTAGATATGCTGTAGACACATGATTTTTTAATCACTAGTGCTAATGCTATCACTTGTAGATCCTTGGACATATATTTTGAGTCAGGAGCTCTACACTTTGGATTTTCAGAGTAGCTGAGGTGATTACCTTCCCAGGGTAGGGTAAAAGCTACAATACTAATACCTCTACCCTTTGTGGTCCTTGGCTCCACTGGGTCTCCACTTCTGATTTCCCAATAAAGTTCCTTAGTTTTCTCTCTCCTTATCAATCCAAGGTCTTACACACAAGACTGAGAGTCCCACAAGATAATACTGAATTGTAAAAATGTTGTTCTTAGAATATTTTGTTCGACATTTTTCTCCTGCTGAGGTTGAACCTTTTGAAATAAATTGCTCACCTACTACTCCTTAGGGTAGTTAAATAAGAACATCAGTCAACCCGCTTGCTGAGCTAAGTATTTTCTCAATCTCTCCACTAATAGCCATGCCATTTAGGTCTTTGGCCATTCCTGAGACAAAAAAGAGATAGAACAACCATTGCTTTGCCTTAGTTGCTTCTTCTATTCGACTGTGACTTCCTTGAAGACAAGAAATTATCTCATTCATCTTTGCATCCTGGCATGGAGCCTAATGCTTTGTACGTAGTAGGCACTCATTAATTTTTCTTGAATTAAAATGAATGACTAAGACCTTCACGAAACCTTTTCCCAGAGGCAGTTTTTACTTGCGTTCAACATCAAGGAGAGTGGGCGTTCCACTTTGGCAACAGCTCTGACATTGAATAATTTGGATGTTCCAAAATTCTTGTTGCTCATTTATCCTCAGGGGAAAGAAAGGAAGCAAGGGAGGACTGCGTTTGCAGGCTACACAGACGCAACTAGACTCATCCCCCTGAGAAACGGATCAGAGGAGGCAGCAGCGAGACCAAGGACACCTCCCCCGACGCTGCCTGTGACTGCTGATGTCGCCTTAATCCCTGAGCCGATGCAATTTCTTATGGCTAATTTTCGCTATGGTCCACTAGGAGGTCTCATTCGTCACTGTCGTTGCCTTTCAGATCAGCAAAACATCCCTCTTCAGGTGGCCCCTCATTCAGTGCCTTGTTTAGGTACAGGAGTAGTGCATGGTCAGCATAGCAAGCCAACACAATGAACCTGGGGGCTGAAATATGAAAGTAAATCCATGTACCTTGGCATTTTAGCTCTATTAATAGTGATTTGGGGAAAGCAGGAATCTCAATATTATTTCAAAAGAGTATTTTAGCTTTATGTGTCTTTCATAACAACAGCATTATACATCTATATAATTCCTATGCTCTATAGGAAGGACTTGACTAATGCATTCTTCAACTAACACTTTCATCTCTGATTTTAGAGTGAGCCAAAACTAGCCCTAATTTTACTTTCCCCTTTTCTCATAATCCCATCAACCATACAGGCCATGCACTCCTGACAGTGAGAGGAATCTATGCTCAGATAGAACTGGCCTTCTTATTTACTTAAAGAAAACACCCCTTTAGCACTTACATTGGGTACATTGGGTCAGATATAGTTCTAAAAGCCTGGCAAGCAAACCTGTGGGGCTCTCCGAAACACGATAGAGAATACACTAATTCACAAAACCATGTCCTTAGTTATGAAATCTAAGACACCAACTTATTTGGTATGTAGTAGATTGTATCCTGCAGTAGTTTTAGGGGGACTTTTGTTTTTAACAAAATTAAAAAATTAAAATGGACACCAAGAAAAGGCAATCTATTAGCGCCACCTTGTGGAAAGGTCTACAACTACTACATTAGTTTGGGTGCAGTCTTCATTCGCTGGACACGTAATCTGACATGGTCCCCAAGTAGATGAACATCTCTGACTTTACGGAACTTTCTGTGGGAAGTCAAAAGCAAAAAAGATCATTTACACATACAAAATAACATATTAGATGGTGATGAGTTCAATAGAGAAAATCAAATTGGGGGCAAGAGTTGGACAACAAAGACTACAATTTAAAACTGAATGATCCAGCCAAACATCATTGCACACCCATCTAAGCCTATCTACTCAGTGGCTTCCATAAAAGGATTATGAGTTCAAAGCCAGCCTGCAAAATGTATCTCAGAACAGATAAGTGATCCAAGAAGACCTCACTAAACAGCTGATACTGGAATCAAGGCTTGTCTTAGATATTTTTCTCAATACTGAGACAAAATACCCAACATCCTCAAAGTTAAGGGAGGAAAGGTTTAGTTAGCTCACAGTTTGTAGAGGTTTCAGTCCGTAATCAGCTGGCTCCAAGTCAGAGTGGCACATGGCAGGAAGCAAAGCCCATGGTGGCAGAAAACTCTGAAGCAAAAGGAGAGGAGCAAGGGAAGCCTCTTTCTACCCTTTACATCCAGTCTGCTGGGACCAGGGCAGTACCAGTTCAATCCGTGGACTTGATTCAGCAATCACCTACCCTTAATCTCAGCAACCCTAATCCAACATTGAACCATGAATATATTACAAACTCTAGATTCAGCTACCACAGAAAAAAACACATCATTCTTATATACCCATGAATTATATGACATTTGCAAAAGTTGGACATTTAACAGCTAAAGGAAATTACTCAAACGTAAATAATTCATACCACTCAATCACAATTTACGTAAATCCACACAGAAAATCTATGATGGATACAGATTCTAGAAATTTTTTAAGAACTAGAGAAATAGCACTGTAGGTGACAAAATTTTCCAACATTACCAGTAATAGCGATAAGACTTCTTAATTAACCCCCATTAAAATATTTGGACATGTGATATAAAGTTTCTGATTCATTTCCAAATATTATCACCAATTGAATTGAGCAAGTTTCTCCAATTGAAATTCAATTTTTAAATTAAGTTAACATTTTAAAATAACAATATTATTTTAATATTGAACATTGAAATAACTGAAAAATACAATGACTCAAGAAATGTGGTATAATTTGATATAACTCTCAAAAGGAGAAGAACTTTTGAAGATTTTGCTTAGAAACATTTTTAAGAGAATAAAAGACAGGCTGGGGAGACAGGTCAGCAGTCCCTACTGCATAACACAGACCACTAATTGCCCAGGGATAAAGTGGAGGGAAGAGAGGACTACAAAAAGATACTTGAAAACGTTAGCTGGTGCACATTCTTTATCTTCATCATTGTGATCATTTTACAGATCTCTTGAAATGCTTTTAACTACTAGATGTGCAGGACTGAGGATATAGCAGGACTCAGCTGTCTAAGCACCTGCCTGGCAAGTGCAAGGACCAGGTTGGATTCCCAGTACCATACACCACACCAGCCTCAGATCTCCTGGTGCACCTTCCCAGCAACAAAACCTGGCATGGTGCCATGCCTATAATCCCAGTGCTGCGGACGCTGAGACAAGTAGATCACTGTAAGTCCAAGCTGCATAGTGAGACCCTGTACCAAGTAAATAAATAAATGATTAATAAAACCAAGTGAGAGAATAAAAATAGTAAAAAAGCATTAGAGATGATGCAAAATATCACTCAATAAAATAATAGGAATTCAAAAAAGGTTATCTTGTATAATGTTGTCTTCAAATTAGTTGTTTAGATTACGAGATATGAGCCTGCAAAATGGTTTTTAAAAATCTTATAAGATGTTTAAAAGGAGAGAAAAAATTAAGCATGAACTGCTCCTTTCAATAAATCAGTAAAGGGGCAGGGGAGATGGCTCAGTGGAATAAGTACTTCCCCGGCAAGCGCAAGGGTCTGAGTTCAATCCCTGGTTCTGCCAAAAAAAATAAAAAACACAGTAAAAGTTAGCTGTACAATTACCCAAGCTATCCTGTACATGCACATATTTTTTCCAAGTATAAGAACTTGGAAAGGTAATAAAGTCAGAAAGATGCACTAGATGATGTGAAAGGGAAAGAATCTGTTAGAAAGGAAAGAATAACTGGGATGAGGAAAAGGATAAAAGAAAGCAAAAAGCAAAAATATTTTCTGAAAATAAATTTTAAAAAAATCTATGTGATAAATGTGTAGTAATCCATGGATTAATATCTTTATCTTATGATCCATCCCTCCTAACATACCCATTAGCCACATAAACATATATTGATCCAGTCATCTTTGATATTTCTATTTACTTTCATATAAAAATAGCTTCTAAATTTTTAATAAAAGATATAGATTTTAGAAGTAAGAGAACAGAATATATCTTAATAACAATTTACTTGATTTGTAAGTTTAGATGAGTAGAAATGAGCCTTGTTGTGTCCCAATTTTATTCTGATCCTGGATCTCTTAGATATTAAGGGAATCCATTTAGGAGTTAGCTGCAGAAATCTAGGCAACTGATTGTGATACTATGAACAGAGTTGTGGTAAAAGCGATGAGAGAGGTCATAAAAATTTTGACTATATCCTAAAAGGTTATGTTAGGGCCAGCCAGATAGCACAGCAAACTAAAGTGCCTGCTTAGGCAGAGCTCAGTGGCCGGGATCCAATCCTCTGCATGCCATGCCAGCCCCACCCCTGGGGTGCACAGGATTGAGACTGGGCGTGGTGATGCGCACCTGTCATCCCAGTGCTTGGGAGGCTGAAAACAGGAGAATCACTACAAGCCCAATCTATGTAATGAGACACTGTATACCTTGTATTAAATACATTAAAAAATAAAAAATTATGTTGCATTTAGATGTCAAAAAATCAAATGACAAAAGGCTGTTAAACTGGACAACCTGACAGAAGTGACCACTATGTAACCTGTGGAGTTACCATTGGGTTACTTCCATCCCACACTTTTCTTTGGTAAATTTGTACTCTAGCATAATAGTAACCAGCTATGCATCTCCTAGCTGCACCTGGAGGATACAGGAAGCAATCTTCATGCTTACTCACTTGGTATGATGAAAGGCAAAGTGTATGCATGGGTGCAAAAACATCCAATGAGAATTTTGCCCACATAATGACCTATCTAAGGGTTTTGCTTGTGTTTACCTAAGACTCACTGCCACCACACCACTCTTCTGTTCCGTAGACATGTATTTCACAATAAATAGAATGTGAATGTAACTCACACTAGCTGTACCTGGGGAAAGCAAAAACCCATCGGTGCATTCACCCACTTGGCAGAAGAAAGCATGAGGAAACTGACAGGGGTGAAACCCCTTGGATGAAATACAAACACTGAAAGTTTTCTGTAACAGACAAAATGTTACAAGATGTTGTGAAATACACATATTCACCAAGGTTATGAAACCTGATCTGAAAGCATTCATAGATCTGCTGTACTTAGCAGAGCTTTTTCATGGTAATGTAGGAATATAAAAAAATGCATGAAAAAGCCTTAGTTGTGAGCTTGACATTTGTAGATGACACTGATTTGATCTTCAAAACTGCCTGAGTACTGTGGTGACAAAACCACCCACCAAGAAATAAAGAGAACTGATAATCTAGCTACTATCCATTCGTGGTTTGAGAAATTTGTGGATAATTGTCGAGCAGTTAATTCACACCCTGTAAATACATGACTACTGATGAATATTTTGCAGAATTTCATAGTTGCTATAGCTTCAGTCTACATTCCAAAACAGCCTTCACAATATGGCATAAAAATGTATGCCCTTGTAGATATGAAGACTTATTATGCTTTCCATTTGGAAATTTATCCTGGAATTCAACTAGTAGGTTCTTATTTATATACTAATGAACCAAATGTGAACAGACTTGTCATGCCCATCTTCAAAACTAATCAGAATGTGACTTTCAACAGTTGGTTTTCCAGTTTTTGACTGATGTTACATTTGCTAACAGAGCGCAAGTTGACCAGTGGGGAGCATAGGAACTGCATGAAGGAATACACCAGAAATTTCAAATGAAATGTTGAAATTTCAAAACAGAGTATGGTACAGTACAATCATAGGATTTCTAAAAGATATAACATTGTCTTCATATATGACAAAGAAAAACAGACTGGTAGTGCTGATGTCAACACTGGACTATGGTGGAAAACTGACAGGGATACTTCAACAAAATGGAAGTCTGGGGCTGGGGATTTGGCTCGATAGAGTCAGTGTTTGCCTGGCAAACACAAGATCCTGAGTTCAATCGCCAGTACTGGGGGAAAGGAAAATTGATGTGTGTGATGGTAGCTTTCAACTACAAAACCAAAGACAGCGTACATGTTGATGATTTATGATGATTTATGATTTATGTCATCCCCCAAAAAAGCCATTGCCAAATGGTTGTGTTTTACTCAGACCTAAACATGTATGGCATAGCTTGATGGTTTACAAAGAAAATACCAAGTGCATAGTATCATGGAGAAATTTTCTTGAAGATTGGTATGGAACTCATAAAAAATCATCTACAGCACAGGAAAAATAAAATGTTTCTGCCTAAAGAACTACATTATCATGGTTTGGTGTTTTCCCAAGGCAAATAATATAATACAGGACACATTTTATAATAGTATTTTATAATGAATCACCCAAACATCATCTACAAGAAGTGCAGGAAATCTACCACACACATAAACATTAAAGACTCCACCTGAGGGCCTAGATCCTAACAGGCTGCATAGTATTGGTTTTCAGCTGTACAGAAAAGAACTGCTGAAGGCAGAGAGAAAAGTCAGCGATGAGCCAAACAAGCAAATCCTCGAATGAGAAATTGAGGGGATATTTCAGAAACATCTTATGAAATGCTGTATTTGATGAGTTCTACACCCGTAATAAACTAGGGATCAAGAAATAAAATAAAATTAAAGTAATTTATAGAAGAATGTTTGAGACTATGCTAATGTGTTTTATCAATCTTCTAGAAGTATAGAGAGAATACAGGATTTCCATCATTTGTTTGACATAGAACATATTCTTTTTCTCCTGACTCATAATAGCAACATCCAGTAATGATATCCAGTAATGATATCCCTCTGAACACAGTTTGGGAAATGCTTAATATACATATGAATGAGAATCCCCAAAATGAATGTTTTTCAAGGTTGGCAGAGCAAGACCAGATAGTTTCTCCTCATCCACTCCCTGGCTTGATGCATGAAGATTTGCAAATCTGCATATCTATAACTTCACAGAATGAAATTCAGTTTGCATTCAATAAGTTCACTTTTAAAAAAATGAAGACACTGAATTATCCAATATTCACAGTTATTAAACATTCACATTGCAAATGAATTCCCAAATCTCCACCTGCTCCCAGCAATGTTATCAGTGAATAACTGGAATTAATTATTATAGAAATGATGATAATGATGCCAAAGAATTTATTCTAATTAAATGTTCTACCATGAAGAAAGGGCTGAAATTTAGATCAATAATGATTTAATTTTATCCTTGAGTCTTTCAGGGACATTCAGTTCTTCCAAGCACAATAACCTGATAAATGGTTACGTTTTTGCTATGATTGAGCAATAATATCTTTATCAACTTTCTTTTTGCATTTTACCAAATACCGTAGTCCACAGAAGATCTGTTTTATAGGCAAACTCTTATACATGATAAATTGTAAAGATATTTTAGCTAATTCATAAGTCTTTCTGTGTATTCTCCTGGATTAAACTGACATGAGAATAGTTCTGTGCTCTAGGGAGGCAAACCCTTGAAGAGGATGAGAAACTACAAGAAGAACACATCACCGTAGCGTTCAGCTCTTAGCTTCACACTCGCACAGAAAGAATGACTCACAGTCACATGCAATACAGAAGATACTTAGAATATGTTTATTAACTGTAATCTCATCCATGTGTTTCCATGCAGACATTCTTTTTTTTTTTTTTTTTTTTTTTTTTTTTTTTTTTTTTTTTTTTTTTTTTTTTTTTTTTTTTTTTTTTTTTTTTTTTTTTTTTGTCTTTTTGAGACAGAGTCTCACTATGCAGTTCAGGCTGGCCTTAAGCTCACTTTGTAGCTCAGGCTGGTCTCGAACTCATAACAATCCTCCTGCCTCAGCCTCCTGAGTGCTAGGATTACAGGCATGCGCCACCACGCCCGGCCCAGACATTCTTTAAATGCAGTCATAATACTAAATTAAAAAATGTTAGCTACAAATGACATGCCTGAACGTAGAATATCCTATGCCTTACAACTTTCTGATATTTTTGTAACCATGAAAACAATAGAGAAGCTATTTGTTTAAAGGCATTGTTCTACCATAACGGACTTCTTCCCCTAAACTCAAGGTATAGTGTTTAAGACCCAAGCTTATGGTGAAATTTCAGAAGTTTTCTCCGGGTACAAAAGAAACCCAGTAAAAATGCTGTCATCTTCAGCACTCACATACACACCGTTCCAATCCTTTGACACCTCCAGCCACACTTGATCTCCTGCTCTTAATTTCAGAATGAGGAGGAGAGAAGCCTGGTCAATTTCCTGGCCATAGAGAGTCTCTCTGGACTTGAAGGGCTTATTATTCTGGGCCATCAGGCTGATCCGAGCAGGCCGGCCCCTCACAGTGACATGGTAGGAGAACACATATACCCCTGGGATACTGCAGTTAAATTTCCCAGTGACGGGGCTGTAGTCTCCTTGGTCATTGTACAGAACCGTGTCAAATTTGATAGGGACGTTAGGCGGAGGGAACGGCTTTGATAAAGCAACACTAAAAGCTGACTGTGGGACTTCGGCCACCCCTCCCTTGGAGCCCTTGAAACCCCGTGAGCCCTTTTTCCCAATAGGTCCTCGGACTCCTTTAGTTCCATGGTCGCCCTTTGGCCCAGAGGGTCCCACCGAGCCAGGAGGACCTAATCCTCCTTTTTCTCCTTTAAGGCCTGGATCACCTTTGGCCCCAGGCAAGCCACCTGGGCCCCTTGTGCCTTCTATTCCAGTGTCTCCTTTGCTGCCCCTTTCCCCTTTCATCCCCTTCTCTCCCTTTTGCCCTTTCCCCCCTCTCTCCCCTGAGTCTCCACAGTGGCCTTTTTCTCCTGTCTCTCCTTTCTCTCCCTTGGCACCAGGCTCTCCATTCAAACCTGGGAAGCCAGCAGCTCCAGGGTCTCCTTTGTCTCCTTTAGTGCAGTTCCCACACAGATCCCCCTTTGAGCCTTTTTGTCCTTTTACTCCTGCAAGGCCAGTGTTTCCTTTATCCCCCTTGGGGCCAAGTCCACCTGCAACAGAAAATTAAAATAATGTTTAAGGATCACATAGGCCGTAAGCAGTATTCTATTACCACCGAGCTCAGAAAATAGAAATGAAGTCTCTCACTTGAGGCCTGGAAACCTGGTTCTACCCTCAGTAAATGTTATGCCTAAGAGCCATAAATGCAAAAATCAACTTATAACACATCATACTCCTAAAAGAGGAAAGACTAATGCTTCCCAGAAACAATAGCTTATATTCAGAACTCTTAAGTCTATTTCTTTACTTTTAAGATTATGAAAAGTATCAGAATTATAGCTGCTCATTGTGTTCTATTATCCTTTCCATTTTAGCCTAAGTGGTTTCCTAAGTGTTCTAAGTACCTCCATCATCTATCTAAACCAAATATAGGCATGAAAACTGAAGCTGGCTATTTTAGGTATTTTTTTTCTTTGACAGCTGGAGACAGGAGCTCACAGGAGCAGAGTTCAGATGTTTTTCTCTAGCTTCTGAAATCCTGAACCCACTGCATCCACTCACTACAGTGAATACAGGAAAAGTAGTAATTTATATGTCCATCTTACCTCTCTGACAGCTTTAAAGAAGAGAACAACAGGAAGAGAACAAAGCACTTCACTGCACCAATGACTATACATGACAGATGCATTTTGCACCCTACCTTGTTCTCCAGGTTTTCCTGGATATCCTGGAATTCCACTTGCTCCTTGCTCCCCACGGCCTCCCTTTAGTCCTAAAATGATACTACGATTAACTTTCTCCAACTATATTGCTTATGATATAGCTAAAGCACTTTTATAACCATGTCACACTCCACTGTTTCTAAGAATCAAAGTGGTTTAAAAGTAAAATAATTTGAGTTAAGAATTCTTTAAAAATTGTTTGAAGTATTTAATTCCAATTAATGGTAAATCATCTTAAAGAGATTTGGGAGGAAATGCCATCACCTTTAAGGAGAATTTATCTTTCCCAATGACACCTCGTAACTCTTCAAATCTTTCATATAACTCATGATATCTGCTTATATTATAAATATATGTATGAGGGGCCAGGGAGATGGCTCAGTGGAATAAGAACTTCCCTGGCAAGTGCAAGGGCCTGAGTTCAATTCCCAGTTCCACCAAAAATAAAAGTAAATAAATAAATATATGTACATTTTTTTCCTATTATGAATTTTAATTAGCAGTTGAAATGTCTTTTTCCTCACATGCTTGAGATATAATACCATCCACCATCCATGTTTCAACGCAGAGCATGACAGTCTGTAATTAGCCAAAGCTAGTCAAAACAAAAATCTATCCAGGAATGAAAATTGTCCTTGACAGAGAGCTTAAAAAAATTCATTTCATGTTGGAACAATTTTCATTCACTCTTATGGAGAATTATGAAACTATGGAAAATCATGCTTGAAAAACATTAAAAGAACTAGATTGCCATATATTTGCCATATTTCCGCACAATGGATTTTTAGTCTTCTTAGAAGCCTAATGTGTTACAGGTCAACAACCATCTTATGACAGATTAATTTTAACTAAAAATGAAAATAGTGATAAAAATAGCATTAACAATAACTAATTTGGGCTGGTGAAATAACCTAGTAGGCTAAGCACCTGCTTAGACAAGCTCAGGGACTGGGGTTTAGTCTCCAGCACCACATGCCATGCCAGCCCCTAAACCAGCCACCAAGACTGGAACATGGGGATGCATGCATGGAATCCCACTGCAGGTGAGGCTGGAAACAGGATCACTATGAGTCTGAGCTGTGTAGTGAGACCCTATAACAAATACATTTTTTAAAAATAGCTAGTTATTAGATAATTGTATTGAGAATTTATTTTACACCAAATATTAGTCCATAGTCTTAACATTATTTAAAAGTCTAGTCTTTTTAAATTTAAGATAATGTTATTTGATATTAATATGATCTCATATAGCAGCAAGGTTTACATAACAACTCATTTCATCAATGGGAAGGCTCTTACAGAAGTTTACATCAAGCACTTCCCCTTCAAGAGAAGTAAAAAAGATATTTTTCATCATTTTTACCACAGAATAAACAAAGTTGTAAGAAAATTTAAAAATTTGTGGTCAGAATTAGCTGTATATAACCATGGTGGCATCAACTTGCCAGCAATATTATATATTGTAAAACTAATATTTTGTTTCATTTTGTCAGGAAAAAAGAAATCCTAGGTCAAACTCAAAGTGATGAGAATAGACTCTATAATTTGAAATAGTAAATAAATCTCACCATGGATAACTCTGCAAAGTTTTCTAAGCAACTATTTCCCCTATTAATCCTCTACATAAAATATAAAACTTAGAATTTCAATCAGAGTCCATCAGAAAGATATCTGGATGTGTCAGGAGAAAATCCAAATGTGAATGGAAAAGGCCAACACTATTTCTGATCCTCAACAATTAAGCACCAACTTTCACCCACAAAATTATCTAGGTTCTCAAATTTATATAAGAAGCTTAACTACTTATACTGAATTTATTCAAGCAAATAATGATTATCCAGAATACAGTCATTTGATTCATTTTTTTGACTTTCAATGTTAACAAAAAGTGCAAGTTAAGTCTGGAAGTTAAAAGAAAGTAGAGTTGCCACTTTATAGGGACTGGCTGCATAAATTTCTACTTTGATCCTTCATCAAAGAATATTCTTAAGAACCTTCCCAATACTTTCTTCTACTTCCAAGAGACTAGTTTCCAAGCTGTATGAATTGCTGGGGTAGTTCATCACGAATCTTTATTTCAGAGTTTTCTGCTAACATCATTCACCCACAAAAGGATTAAATATTTCCAAGAATGAAAATCACATAATTGACAAGTATGAAGTAGCTCTTTCTTACCTTACCATCTCTCTTGAGTAATTGCTTCACTGAATGTTCTAGCAGAAATGAGTTAGGCAGTTCCAGAGCCATGGGGAGGGTGATCTATGGACAGTATTAGGTCTTTTGACATGTGACACTGACACTAAAACTTGATTGAACTTGATGGATAGATGATATTTCTACAGGATGCTGATATTCACTGAGGAATTTCTAAATGTTCCTGTGAATCTTTAACTTTTTTCAGTACATTCAAGCATTTACAGAAACGTGGATTTTATGAAGCACAACTCTTTTTTATTGATACATGTATGGAATTATAGAATTTCTGTGCTGATAAAGATCTACTGAAGCACCATAACTGTACATCTTCTTTGACAGTAAACAGAATATCAATATTTAATCCATTCCCCCAGATTTCCAGGCAAAGCAACATGGCTGGTCCAAAATTACTGTTGTAACTTTAATACTTCCACTTTAATTCAATTTTCCACCCAACCCTGGTACTACTTCTGATTTCAGAATGAGCCAAAAGAAATGTCTGATTCCCCTTAGAAGACAGGTTATACACCTACACCAAATATTCCAGATGATTGCTTGCTGGAGTTTATTCCATCTAATATTAAATTAATTGGCATTACAAGAGAAAAAAATCATGGGACTTACCAGAAAGGATCCATCTTCCAAACATTTTACCTCAAGGTCTCCAGTCACTAAGTCAGGTAAGTGCCAAAGAGATGGGAACACCATGTGCATGTGTGTGTGTGTGTGTGTGTGTGTGTGTGTGTGATATTGCCTGATAAGAACAAAAATCTCCCAAGAGATGGGAACACCATGTGCATGTGTGTGTGTGTGTGTGTGTGTGTGTGTGTGTGTGTGTGTGTGATATTGCCTGATAAGAACAAAAATCTCCCAATTGTTGTTTATTAACTAGCAATATGCTTTTACCAAGTTCTTAACGTTTTTATAATTTTACCTATTTTCAAGATCTAGTATTTACTTAGAAAATTAATCTCCTGATTAATGATGCAGAATATCCCTAGAGTTTTGATACGAAATAAAATAAATTACCTACCCTTTTCTCCTTTGTGACCTTTCAGCCCTTGGGGTCCAATGACTCCTGGAGGGCCTGGAATCCCCATTTCACCAACCTCTCCTTTAAGACCTGGAAGTAGGATTTTAATACCATCAAGATATAAAAAAGGATCTTTTCAAGTTCATTAGTTTATGAAGAGGTGGAAGAAAAATCATTTCATTAAAACTAATAACTGTCCACGCCTTGATGATAAAATCTGGTGAGAATAAACTGTTACAGAGTTCTAAGGGCAATATTTTTGTCTGATTTGAATTTTGTACTACCTGAATAGATAAATTGAGCCCATTAGTACTTGTCACTGTGGCCATGGCAGTGATCAAATGACTTGGGAAAGCAGCACTGTATCAAACAACAAGAACAAAATTATTATCTGACATTTAACTTTATGTGGACCACACCTTAGAATCAGAAGTGAAAGCAAAATACCTAACACTTTTACATCTCTCGTTCATTCACTTATTCTTTCAATCGGGAACTATTCCTGAGGTCACCCATTAGGGTGAGAACCGTCACCATGCCAGCACTCTACCCTCCTACAGAGCTGAGAATCTATGAAAGATAAACACTGAACAAATACACAAATAAATAGAAACAATCATATTAGCAAATGTATAAAGAAAAATGGGAGGCCACATAACAAGCTAAGTTAAAAAAAATTAACTAATATTTATGGGATTTGAAGGAAGCTTGCTGAGAAAGTAGCACAAAGCAGAGACCAAGTGAATGGACTGTCATTTCCTAAGGAAGAAATTAGCAGGCAATTATTTCAGGAAATGTAGAAAAGACCATGGTGGCAATGTAGTGGATAAGAGAGCACTGTGGGTGGAGGTCATGGTCAAGGATGGAAGCAGTCTGAGAGACAGGTAATGCAAATGACAAGGCCAGCGGACGCTTTCCTGTGAGTCACAACCATTACTCACATTTTTCTATGACCCGTGATCATGAAACTCTTTATATCCATTCGCCATACAAAACCTTCTAGATCAGACAGCATTCAGCCTCTTGTGCAGAAAACCTTGCACAAAGATGAGATGGACCAGTGACCACAGAGTCGAGGACCCAATCCCCACATGAGGTCCTTAGCCTCCTCATACCCTGGAACACCTTCTAAACCCTGACTGTGTGACTGAGCTGCTTGCCTTCAGAGCCAAGGATCTCTCTCGGTCTTTATCTTAAATAAAGTCTCTCCTTCTTACAGGTTCTTCTCCCTCTGCCCTTTTATTTGTACACAAAGGTCAGACCATGAAAGGCTTAGACTTCAGCCAGCATCCGTGCTCCATTAGGCAGCCCAGGTCACTCCCGCTCACCTAGGGTAATTATTCTTCCAGCAGCCACAGTCCTGCTCAAGGCATAAGAATTGCTTCCCAAATTAAATAATTTAAAGCTAATTTCTTTGGAAGTTAGCCATACAAATATGTGCAGTCCATGAAATTATACTATTTTTACCTTAATTATTATAACTAAGACTGATGGAATGGAGAAAATTATACTCAGTGGAATTCCTCACTGAAGGAGTATTATATTCGTTTCAAAGACAGTCTTTAATATATTGCTTGCAGGTTCAAATAACCAAGGGTGCTGGTTAAACTCCTCTGTCTAGAGAATAAAGGAGAGCATGGGAAAGAAGAAAGAACAGGAAGAAGAGTGGGCGCCGGCGAGATAGCCGATTACGTTTCACCATGTGATGTCTCCCGTCCCCGTGGTTCCCAAAGGCTATACAACACTCACTGTTGTGTCCAGGTGGACGCAAGAAGCATGGTGGAGAGGGGGTGCCCATGCCACCTATGTGAGTGTACATTCAGGTGTGACTCGTGCCAGTGCCAGAAGGCTGAATGGAAAAGGGGAAGCCGTGGCTGAGGGTGCACTCCTGGATTTTGACTCCAACTTCTGCACTCTCAGTGTTTTACCTAACATTGCCTGGTTTTACCTAACATTGGATTTACCTAACATTGCCTGGTCAAATAACCAGGTAATATGTAATAATATTTTTAGCAATTTTATAATGTCCAACTATACTTAATATTTAGTACTCCTTACTGTAACTTAAGTGACAACAAGGAGATAAAATTTGAAATGGGATTCTGCCTTATCTGACTGTTAGAGATATCTGCATATGTCAAAACATGTTTGTTCTAAAACCCTATGAAGTTAATCTGATGACTTTGGGGGGGCCTGGCTCAGCATATGGTGCTGAGGATCAAACCATGGTCCCTGCACTTTTCCTAAGCTTACCTAAGCAAGTGCTTTAGACCTCTGAGCTATCTCACTGACCCCAGTCTGATGACTTTTAAAAGTAAATAAGGCAAAATATTTCTTAAGGTTTGCATTTCTTTTTCAGGTCATTGTGACCAAGGGTGAAAAATAATGAAGAAAAATTAAAACAACTTGCTATAAATAGGTTTTTCTCTCTCAAGTTTTCTTAATGTTGCTCATCTATGAAATTTCCAATGGTGAGAGTGGGGTTGGGGGAGGGAAAGGAGGAGGGAGGGGAGCAAAGGGGAAGAAGAGAGGAAGAAAGGGAGGGGGAGGAATGCCTTTGGAAATATTGGGAAGGCTGAAGTAAATATATTTGAATCTCCAATCAGGATCTTCAATATTATGCTCACTTCTATCATAGATAACTAGAAAAATAAAAATAGCTCATTGAGCTCTTTTTCAACTCCAGGCACCCCACCAAGCTCTTGTATTTCTTTCCCAATTCATAGCTATGATCCTACGAAGTCAGTGTCATTCTAATCCCATTTTAACATTTTGGAAACTGAGCCTTGAAGAAATGAAGCCTTCCTGAGGCAACCTGGGACGGACCCAACATGCTAGTTCTTAAGAATCATGCTTTATAACAGAACCAGCCAAGACTCCTAAACAGACTTGGCATTCATTCAAAGTGTCGGTCACATGGATAGAGAGGAAAGGCTGAACTCACAGACCAGCGCAGGCAAATCTACCACTGGGTGAAAGAAAAGCTCAGATGTTACAAAACGCAGAGCCTCAGAGGGAGGTCAGCGACTGTTGGTAAATTTTGGTGTCATTACCTTTTCAGTAATGTGCAATAACCCAGGCCACTGCCCATTTTTCTTTATACCTTAATCCAACGCTGCATAAGTACAGAAAGAATTTCTCAAAAGATCCCTATAGCAGCACAAAGTAAATGAAAAGCTTTAGCAGAGGCACATGATCACTGATTTCATAACTTTAATCAAGAAGTGGCAAATATTTATATGTCTATTTTCAGGCACTAGTGAATTTGAAATTGACATTCTGATCTTATTTTAAGTCAATTCTCCCTGTTGTCTGACGTGTGAAAGTCAAAGTGTCTTACAATAAAACTGAGAGTGTGTTCATTAGGTGTATATTAAAGACATCTGAAAGTCTGAAACAGAACCACAGCTTTCAGTGGGGAGAATTACTGAGCGAACATGGAACATTACTTTCGAAGGTCTATGAGCAGCGCCCTGACTCCTGCACTTCACTTTCCACCCCATAGGAGTTGTATTTCTAATCCTAACTAGAAATAGCACTCAGGAAAACCCATCAGTCAGCACACATTCTTACCAGGCAGTAGAGTTTTCATGTGCCTTTTTTAAATCAGCTTTTAATGTAAAGATTGTGCTGGTGATAAACCCATGGAGCTTGCAGAGCTACAGCCTACTGCTGGGGTCAGTAGTTCCTGCATGGCTCCCACCAGCACCATCCAGTAGAGCTTTTGCGATGGCAGGAATGTTCTGTAGGATCTGGACTGGCTGGCAGCATAGCTATTGGCCGCTCGTGGCTATTGAGCACTTGACATGTGACTGTGACTGTTAAACTGAGTTTCTTTTACCTTATTGATTTTTTTTAATGTTTGACTGGGTCTCACTACACAGCTAGGACTCGTAGTGGTCCTCCTGTTTTCAGCATCCCCAGCGCTGGGATTACAGGCATGCACCACCATGCTGGGTCTCGGTGGCCATCTCAGCATGCCCAGAGGCGAGGCCAGTGCAGTTTGTGGTGTGGATCTAACCCTTGTCCCTGTGCTTGCCTAAACAGGCACTTAGTCCATGGAGCTATCTTGCCAGCCCTTTACCTTACTGAATTTTAATTTTTATATTTATAACCGCATATATGGCCTGTGGCTATCACACTGGGAAGCACAGCATCCATTTGCATTTGTCAGAATGTCACACAAAAGCCTGTCACCATTGGAATGACAGTGCAAAACCCCCTGGAGCAATTCATGCCCAAAGCCACCTCTAAGGATGTACAGATGAGAAACTAGGCTTCATATATTTTTGAATACCTGGCTTTCCAGCCTTTCCTGGTTCTCCTTTTTGCCCAGCCACAGGTGAACAACAATGACAACAATTCAAAACGAAATCAACTGTGTCAACAGTGAAGTTTCCAAAGGGAAAGAGAGTGGTTGTGAGAAAGCCAGAGTCCGAGGCCACTGGGTCTGTGGTGGGTTCCACCGCTGAAGCCAGTTCCGTGAGCACAGCTCCTTGCTCCTCCCGAGGTGAGCCAGTGGACAGCTTTAAGCCCTTTGGCACCTCTTTTGCATCAGATTTCTTTGTAAATTTGGTATACGGTGTGGTCTTTGATGCCGCCTCCATACCAGCAATAGTCAAAATAATTAAAATGGCACAAAGCCAAGAAAACATCCACATGTTTGAGACTGGAAGATAAAATAGAAAAATATGCACAAGTTATATGAGGTCCAAATTTTAAATACTCAATTATATAAACAAATACTTATATGAAAAAAGTATGTATATGAACTATAATAGTGAACAGCATACACAATATGGGATGAGATTTTGCAGATACTTGTGTGTACAAAGCATAAGATTCAAGTGTAAGCTTGAATCACACAGAAGTTTTATTTACTTTAAGTATTTATTATAGGAAACACTTTGCTTCAGTTCTCTTTTCTAGTTGCTTTCTCTGAGTAACCTGCTTGAAGATAGAGCTTTCAATCATTCAAGTTATCTTGCCAAGTAGCCAATGCAATCTATAATAAATGCAACATGCCATAATAGCTCATATACCCTGTAGAAAGCAAATATGTACAATTTCCTGGCTGACCTCACTCAGATTTATAGGAATCAAATATATCTGTATTAGAAGGAGATGAAAAATATTGAGCTGAATAGTTTATTCCAGAAAACTCAATTATTCCGAGAAAACATACTGGTAAAGTAGTCTTTAAATCTACCAGGGCTAACAGTCCTGTTATGAGAGCACTCTTTTGGAATTATAATAAGTGAAGAGAGGGACAATAAAAAAAAACATACATTTAAATACATGCTAGGTTCTTAGATTCTTTACATGTCATTGCAGGCTCTGACTTTCTGCTTTATAATTTGGGGAATTACTGTGAAAATTTACATGTATACTTGCATTATTTTAGGAGTCTGTGTGGTTATTCTCAGTAAAATTTTTGTTGTTGTTGTTGTGTTTTTGTTTTGTTTTGTTTTGTTTTTTGGTGGAACAGGGGATTGAACTCAGGCCCTTACCAGGGAAGCACTTATTCCACTCCCTGGTCCCTCTCAGTAAGGTTTTTTATCAATGTCCAAAATAATACACATGTCCTGGTAAAGTGGAACAAAAGCTCACAGCATTCCACGCCACGCCAGTGTCTGGCCGTCTCAAGGCTGCTACCATATAGCCAAGGTTAGAAACCAACATCTTCTAATACAAAGATGAAGCAGTAACTGGGGTAGGCAGATAATTAAAATAAGGATATTAAAAATACCAGCAATGTACACAGCCCTTTTGAAGAACAGATATTTACATCATGAGTTTAAATCAGCTACCCCAGTTAGGAGACCTGCTGTCATTCACCCTCATAGATGACTCAACAGCCACCAAGGGGTTACACACATCACCAAACTTCACACAACCAGCTAGTGATGAGTTTAGGATTTAAATCTAGTTTGCTTGATTTTAATTCCTAAATCCTTTCCCACAAATTGTGTGGCATTTAAAAAGATGGGATGAAAGAACAGTAAATCCAGAACAGCTCAATGGAACAGAGCTGTGGAGGAAGCATATAAATCAGAGCAGATCGGAAGATGTACAGAAAAGGTGTTTCATTTCCTAAATCATATAAAAATCCCAAAGGATATCTTCCTTCATGATTTGTTTGCCACCATATTCACCCATGCAAACAAGTATCAAGTGTTACCAGCAGTAAGAAATTAGATATGATGACACCAAGGGGCCATCCTGGTTTCTGTCCTTAGGCAGTTTATAGTCTAGTAAGAAGACATGAGAGACAACAAAAGCAAGGAGGAAAGTGTGCAGGGTGAAGCCAATCACACAGTCTCTCTCCAGATAGAGGCCACGCCCACACACATGTGCCCCTTCTGCCCCTAAAATAGACAGCCAAAGTGTGGTTACCATGCATAATCCAGTGAATCACAGCCCCAGCATAAACTAAACAATAGAATACTATTTGAACATACAATAATTGAATGGTAATAGTTCATTAAATTGCATTCAATAATTTATTTGAACATCTAAAAAATCTTGTGCTGGGTTCTAGAATAAAAATACAACAAAAACCCAAACTATGCCTCAAGATCTTTTCTGAAATAATCTTTCAAATGTAACAAGGCTGGAATCTTTAAGCTATGAAGAAATCAACTAGTGGACTTAAATGCTCTCATCACTTTACTATAAGAAACGTTAAGATTTGCAGAATGCTGGTTGTTATTGTTCTAGGATATTTGATGTCATTTTGAAAGGTGAACTCATGGGGAAATGCACTTCTTTTCCTTCCCAG
Source organism: Ctenomys sociabilis (assembly GCA_004027165.1). NCBI lineage: Eukaryota > Metazoa > Chordata > Mammalia > Rodentia > Ctenomyidae > Ctenomys > Ctenomys sociabilis. The sequence continues at coordinate 21,327 of PVKA01017177.1, forward strand.
AACATGCCATGTTATTCTTCCATATGAACAGTGCAAGTATTTTTGGCCCTGCGTGCATGCTGCGATAAGATCTGGGTAAGCTAGTCCAGAGGAGGTAGCAAGTGATAAGTAAGGGGAAGGATGCTGTTACGGTCTGGGTTTAAAATGGACCCCAAAGTGTTGTGTGTTTAGTGATGTTTGAAGGTGTTAGAAGGCGATTGAATTATGTGCATGCTATGTTCACGTGTATTGATCACGATCAGAAGAGGTGGGGCCGCCGTGTGCATGACCCGGAAGGGAAGGGTGTGCGATTCCCAGAATCCTTTCTCCTGCTTCCTGACTGTCCTGCGGTGAGCAGCTTCCTACTACAACGCCTTCCCACGATGGCACTGCTGCCCTGGGGCAAACTGACTGTGGACTGAGCCTCCTACATCCAAAAGCCAAGTAAGCCTTCCCTCTTTTCTTATTGTTTATTTTAAAGAGAGTGAAAAATAATAACAAAAAGATTAGAAACAATACATAACTTCAAAAAAACAAGGAATTCAGAACAGTAGCTATATTGCATATTGTTGTCTTCAAACTAGTTGTTCAAATTACCAGATATGAGTATGCAAAATGGGCTCTAAAAATTAGGCATTAACTGTGTGTTTCAATGCACTAATAGAAATTAGTAATACAATTATCTTAGAATATATATGTATGTATCTCCTTTGAATTTGTTCCTGCTCCCCACCCCAGCTGTTTCCTTTCAAGCAGTTTCTTTCCCTTTCACAGCATCTATTGTGCTTTTGGATTTTATTTACTCTTTCAGGTTCTTACACACTAGTCAGACAGCACAGTGTTTACACAAATGGGTCTGATTTATTTCACTTCTAAGCTTCAAATCTGAGCTATTTTCCCCAGTGATATAAAAACTGACTAATACAGGATTCAACGTGAAGAATTTAGTAGTTGTTATCCGAGGTCATTTATAATCATTTTGTCAATTATGCCAGAGAAGAAAAATGTAAAATAAAAAACTACTATGCTCACATCATGGGTTATGAAATGGAGGAACAGACAGGTTATGTAACCTGCCCAAGATGACCATGTCAGGAAGCGGTGGAGCTGGAATTAAATTGTAAGCCCATTTAACTCTGAATACAGCCAAACGCTTCCCACTGGGCCATGCTGCCTGGAGATTAATGAAGGTTTCAGTTGTTCTCATAGGTAGCTTTTTTTTTTGCACTGCAGCACTGCAGATCCTTCTTCTCGACTTCCATATAGCTATTAAAAGATAAAATTGCCTACATTTTAAGATTATGGTAAGGCTTCCCGAGAATTTGGAACTGAGGAAAGCACAAATCCCTTTTTCAAAGGGAATAGAGCAAGTATTGGTAGGAAACTGACTGATGATGCAACACTGTTGTTTCTTTTCATAATAACAATAACACTAGAGATGAGGACTCACTGTTCCCCAGGCTACTCTCGAATTCATAACCTGGTTGGTTTGGGTCCCCAAGGAGGTGGGACAGGGTGCACCGTGATGCCAGCCTTCATTTCTTCTTAATTGAAATTTTGTTCACGTTTGTGGAAGAACATAAGAAGCTAACCTAATAAGCCTTCCACAGGGACACAGGAAACAAGGGCTTGTTGACAAGATAGATGCAGAAATGTTTGTGAGAAAGTGCTGCGAGTTAAACTCTCTCTCTCAGACCAGAATAATGAATCGTCAGCTTCTCTGCATTTATATTAGAAGTGCAGTGAGACCTAAGCCCCGACTTCTGATCAAACAGCTTGAATGAGTTGAGACTGGTTGGACTGAAATGCTTTCTTCTGTATTGACACACGGAAAGAAAAGGGAACTCTTATAAGAGGCTTGACTCATAGTCAAGAAATGAGATGACTTCAGGCTCTCTCACAGGATGTTGGAGGCCCCCTGTTCTTTTCCATTTAAATAAATAATCAAGAGTGATGTTGAGAGCTAGGAAGAGCAGCCAAGAGTGACTACTAACATCATTAATATCACACCCATTTCAGGCCTATTCAGCCTGCAAAAGGACGAACACACAGAACATGTGGCACAGGATGACAGAAGGAAAAGAGAGAGGGAGAGCGGTTCCCACCACTCTTTCCATCTCCTTCCTCTGAAGAGTTAAATGCATCCAACAGTTCTCCTTTCCTTTTTAAGGTCCCTGTTGCTGTGCTCACAGTGCTTTGCAACCCAAAGAGAGTTTCCAAGAAGCTGACTCCTCCTGCCTAGTTCTTCTTGGCACCTCCAGTAGTCAAGACTTCTAGAGCTCTGGCCTCAAGTTCATTCACAAATAAGTGCTTCCTCAAATAGAAGTAGAGGGAACATTGTAACTACCAATTCTAAGTTCCCTTTTTATTTTTAAAGCAATTCCAGAGTGAATGTAATCAGTTCTGATAGGCTTCACATGTCCCTTTGTGTTGATAGATACAGCAAAAGGATCATAACTTCTATTGTCCAATGGAAGGCTACTTCTTTCATTGTCAAAATAAGTGAATCCATTACAATTTTATTAAACATACTGAAGATAACATTATATTCTAGCAACTTAAATGCATCTTGTATTTGACAAGTATGCAGTAAAATAAAAACATATTCTCAGCATTTCTTCTGTCATATGGAAAAAGATTTGGTTCAGAGTACAGCAGCATAAAGAGCCCAGCTAAAGAAGTCGGTGCTCTTCTTTCCTTGGTGCATTGCCACCCATTCTTCAGCTCCTCCTCTTCTCCTCCCACACCGCCTTACATTGATGCAGTAAGTCAAGAAGCAGAACACTGGAGATGGCCCCGAAATCCCCTGGTACAGTGCTGGGCATGGAGGAGAGCTGCACTGAGGAAGCAATCAAGACAGAGCAGGACAAAATAATAGCTCAGGTGACCAGAAGATGAAAGGAGGAAGTCATCTGTGTGGATGAGTAGTCCGGTAAAAATGTAGATTACATTTAGACACAAAACAGGCCCTGGCTCCACATCCCCAGAGCGTAAAATTAGAACCTGGAAGAAAGGGATTAGGCAAAGGCAAGAACAAAATTGTGACTTGGTTTTGTCTTTTTATTTCTCTCACAGTGATTCTGAGTGTGTCTACAGTAGTGCTTTTCTTTTTTTAGAGATTAAGAGAACTAAAGGAGGTAGCGAAAGGAGACAGGATGAATCTGTGGGTGTGCAGCTGCGTAATGAGCTGAAAGGAAATTCTTCAGGCAGACACATTCCGCTGAGTAAAAAAGTCAACAGGGAACTGTGTGCAGGGTGAGGAAAGTAGCCATATGGGGACTCTACTCTTCCTATTAATTTTTCCATGAATTTAAAACTGCTCTAAAAACATAAAATCCACCAATTTAAAAAAAAAAAAACAAAGAACACAATGGGGCTCAAACACATTGATTGATTTTTCTTCCTTATTTGTTTATTATGTGGGCCTTGTAGCAATTAAACATCTATCACAACTGTTATCCCAAAATTTAATTTTAAAGCATATCTATTTCTAATATATTTTTGTTACACTTAGGTATGTTGCCAAAAATCCATGATTAAGTCAAACCAGAGTCCATGTTCTAAACTTGCGCTGAGACTTCTCTACTTCCTTGGTATGAATTCTGTAAGCACTTGTTAAAATCAGTACAACCTAACCTATGAAAACCATCTTTTCTTGGAGACCAAACAGAGTGCCTGCTATGGGGTGTCCCTCCATAGGGAATGGCTATGGAAAAGGAGTCAATAGTCCATAATAGTCCACATGCCTGGCAATGTCAGAAGTTGTTGACTTGAGCCTTTACAGCTCAGCATATTAATATGGCTTTACTTTTTCAATTAGTCTTATTGAGAAACAAATAGCAATGGACAATTTCAAAACAGGTTAGTAGGACAGTTACAATAATTAGCACATTACATATTTTTGTCTTCATAGTGGTTATTCGTAGTACAAGATGCAGACATGATATCCTGTCCAAACACTATTAGTACAAATCTTTCTTCTCATTGAATTAAGAGAAGGTAACTGTATATTTATGATAACTTTTTTATATATACAGATACAAAATGGTCCTTCATTTAAATTCCCTTTTTTGTTTAGTTTTGTTGAAGATGGTTATTCCATTGCCATTTAAATATTGTAGGTGTATGAATTCAGCAAAATAATCCAATATACTCCAGTAGTACATAAGAGTAGTGGGTTCTCCATAAGACTGGCAATGTCAGAAGCTGTTGACCTGAGCTTTTATAGCTCAGCATATTAATATGGCTTTACTTTATATACCTCATTTTTATACTTTTCTGCATGATGGATTGTTGGACAATATTAGATTATTTTAGTGAATTCATGCTCCCACAATATTTGAATGGCAATGGAATACCCATCTCTGACAAAACTAAACAAAAAGGGGGATATAAGTGAAGGACCATACACAAAATAGGATAGCTATGCAGCTACTTTCTCTTAGTTCAGTGAGAATAAAGATTTGTTCTCATAGTCTTTAGACAAGATATTACATCAGCTTCTTGTACTCTGAATAGCTACTACAAAGACAACAATATGCAATGTATTAATTATTGTATCTGTCCCACTAACCTGTTTTGAAATTATCTCATTGCTATTTCTTTCTCAGTAAAATTAATTTTAAAAAAAAGAAAAGAAAAAGAGTCGAGTAATTTCACTCATGCTCTTCCCAGGCCATCCAAGTAAGCCAGGGCTTCCCCAACAGAGAAGTTAAGAGGTTTCAGGATATGGAACTTGACAGATTTGGAGAGAAAGGGTTTGTCTTTGAAATAAAAGATAGGTTGATGTAGCATGACACATGAAAGTTTAAACACCAAGAGTATATTCTTAGGCTACCTCTTCACTGCTGAAAGATCTGTTTTGATTTATCTTTTCAGCTTACTTCTGGGCTCAGGTATAAGGAACTCAAATACAGATAAAATAAAATGTTATATTTATAATAATATTTCCAATTACCGAATTTTCTTTTACTTTCATTTCTATAGTAAGGTCTCCCATTTTGTTTTCAAATCCAAAAAGAACTAAGCCGTCTCCAGTGCTTAAAAATATAAACCATACATGAGGAAATCCAGCTGTTTGAGAATATCATCTTAAAATCTTTCAGTTCATTTGGTGTCCACTGGAATGTGAATTAATTTCCAAGCCATCATTTAACAAGGTAAGAGTTTCTGTAGAAACCTTTCGATCAAGTTACCAAGAGAAGTAATGACACTGATTCCAGCTCTCAAAAAAGTTATTCAAAACCTTCCTGCTTCCTGCCATTCACGGTTACTTACCATACGTTGAGCCATTTACACATCATCATGCAGAATAGGAATAAAGCATGGATGATATGGTCGGGCCACACTGCAGTTCTCGGGCCATCCAAGTGTGCTTGACCTAGGTAGCACTTACCTGCTTTCTACCTCTGGCATCAGTGTCAAAGACCTCATCATGGGTCTTGATTCACAAAAGCAAACTGGTGCATGAAATTGGAATCAGTCCTTGTCCTCTAGGGCTCAGTATTTTTCAATTAAAAACAAAACATTTGGTCTCTATGAGCAACCTCCACACTCTTTTCAAGCTCTAAAATATTAAAATTGTTTTTCCAACAAGTCCTGATTCGTCACAGCCAGTGCTAGAGAATTAAATATTGTCATGTCTTCATTTTGTCACCTGGTCCAGGACTTTAGAGTGGGCTCCTGGAAAGCTGCCTGTGACAGTGGTTTGGGAAGCACTTTGGAGGTCAAGGTCTCTCCTGGAAGATGTTGCAAGTCCCAGAATAACAGATATCTAAGTATCAGGTTGGGTATCAGCCTGGAGAAGAACAGAGAGAGTCTGTCCCTGAAAAAGCCACCAGGAGGCTAATGCAGCACATGAAAAACAGCAGCCACTTCCTCTTTCAGGACAACCCTGCTATTTAATACCCCCAAAGACCAAGGACAAAGAATGGCATTGTATAAGCACTGTAACTCAAGCAATTAGCCAGGTAATGATCTGTGGGGTTCATTATAGCAGAATGTCAATTAAAGCACTTGGAAGGAGATTATGCAAAGCACTTAGATTTCAAATCTTATAAACTACCCAGTGAGACTAAATTATAGTAAATGTCATATTACTACAGTAGGTAAATGAAAATAAAGTTTCTTTTCTAATATAGACCCTGGCCTAATATCTCATAAATCCCTGAAAGTAGAATGAGTAGCCAAGTGCCTCGTCTTTATTCAACAAGAAAAAATGGGGTAAGATGTCGTGTTTGAACTGAGTATCTTCTTTCCAACCTTTGTTCAAATTAAATAATGCCTTGTATTTTTCCAGTTAATTGTTTTGAAGGGTCCAAAAATATACTTACTAATGTTTGTTTCAGATTTCTGCCACAGACTTGAGGAAGAAAGAGGAATGGATAAAATGCGAATTTCAGAAGGAAAATTATTTCTTAGAAAAATCTTTGCACAGGATTTCTTCCTTTAATTATTTGCCTGAATTCATTCTCACAGAAGCATAACATTTTTTTCAGTGCAGATATATTAATAGAAAAACTGACTTCTGCAAATTAAAAAATGAATGACAGTTTCTTTATGGAGTTTCAAAATATAAATAACATTTAGCATCCAAAGAGACGTCCATAATGATTATCTCTGAAAAAACGGTAGATGGAACGTAATATAAAAATTAATCTGTGTTCTAAAAACCCTGAAGTGAGGTTTAATTTTTTTTAATGACAAAGATATTTTCTTGAGCAAGTCTTGCCCAGGTCTCAGTGGGTTGCAGGCTTAGGCAAGTGGGTGGAAAAGGTTTGTTTTCAGAAGGGTCAACTACGTGGAAGCTTTCCTGAAGTGAGGGCTCAGTCAGGAATGGAACAGATGCCTTTGAAAATACCCAAGTGCCATCCACATAACAGGCGACCATAAGCACTATAGTATCAAGACATTAAAGTAGTAAAATGAAAGATAATCCTGGAAACCAATAATAGTGAACAAAATTAGTCTGGGGAAGAGGTAAGACTGCAAAGTCTGCAGTTAATTTTTATTCATGAATTATAAATTCTTTACAAGAAAGAATGAAAATAAAATGATCACTAGATCATATAATGTTCCACTGCTTATATCGTACAAAACTAAACACATATTAATTTTTCATTATTCATAATTGTTCTATGAAATACCACAGGTTTAACATATTTTTAAAAGCAAAATACCTTTTTCCTTTACCAGACAATTGGTATAATAGAAGTCACACTTCAATGCACCATCTGAGTGATGATCTATCATAATCTAAATAAAATTTGAATTTTTAGAAGCTGCATCGCACATCATCTCTGAAAGGTGATTAATTATTTAATGTTGAAAAACTATTTAGTTTTACCCTCACAATGCCAATATTTTACATGATTCCCCATTTGAAATTTGTTCTTCCCGCTTATCACACAGATATTCACCAATTTCCTAGCTCTAAAATTAAGGAAGATTCTAAACTTCATGCCACAAATTTCCACATTCCCAAAAATTGATACAAAAAACAGGTCTAATACCAGAGAAGAAAAACTGCCTTTTATCAATTTCAGACTTTTATCATTTCTATTCATATTCTTATTTCCTTGAGGCACATTATATTAACAGGAACTTTTTAAGCCTGGATCTTATTGCAAAGGGCCTGATGAAAGACAACATAAATCAATGTTGCAATCGTCTCCTACCTTATCGATGCTCCTTTATCAGCAATCCTTCTCTGGGATGGCTCATTGAAAAAGCCAATCTCATTTATCATTAGCAGGGGTCTGCTTTACTTCTGCGAACATTTGTCCTTACCCAATAAGAGGTGAGTACCCCGGGATAATGGGGGTGGTAACTTCACTCTAGAGACTCTGAAATCTGATGAAATGCAAATATCCTGGGACTTTGTAGTCTTACCTCTTCCCCAGACTAATTTTGTCCACTATTATTGGTTTCCAGGATTATCTTTCATTTTACTACTTTAATGTCTTGATACTATAGTGCTTCTGGTCGCCTGTTATGTGGATGACACTTGAATATTTTCAAAGGCATCTGTTCCATTGCTGACTGAGCCCTCACTTCAGGAAAGCTTCCACGTAGTTGACCCTTCTGAAAACAAACCTTTTCCACCCACTTGCCTAAGCCTGCAACCCACTGAGACCTGGGCAAGACTTGCTGATTGATTTCAAGAAAATATCTTTGTCATTATTTGGAGCAGTGAGAGACTGCCAAAGACTTACACATTTAAAAGTACTATTGGCCTCTTCATTCATTTATTCAATGGCATTCATGAGAATCTGGCATTGCCAGCAGTGTTGCTGGTGCTGGTAAAGCAAGAGAAAAACTCACCAAGTTCATGTTTCAAAGTCTATATCCTAATGGAAAACACAAGCAAAATTAGCATAAATAATTGAACAGTAAATATCAGACACTAAGAAATTAATAAGCTATATGCACAACTAAAGAGAAATGAAACAGAATGACTGAGTTTCTTACACTGGGTGCCCATGGAAGGCGCTTCTACAAGCTTGGCTCTAAACTACTGCAATCTGAATGGCAAACATGCCATGCAGGTAAAGGAAAATCAGCGCAAGGAAGAATTTCCAGTTGTGGAAACAGTGAAAGGGCAATAAGCATTGGACTACTGCCTTGGTAACACAAATGTCTTGTGGAACACAGCAGCAGAAAGCAAGGAAGCAAATAAATAAATTAAATTCCTGCCCACCAAAATTGTGATAGGACAGAATATATCAGCATATCTAGTATACAACCTATAGAAGAAAACTTCTCAGCACCAAAATATTTTAGAACAAGGAATGTGGAGGGCACAAACAGGACCACCCCCACCTCGAGGAGGCCCCAAGGAAGCTGAGCCCACAGACTTAAATATTGTCCCACTTCTAAGTTGCTCCCCATTATAAGTGTGCATGCAGCTCATTAGTTTAACCATGAAATATCCAAGCCCTTTCTGATTCTGCACACATGAAGTGCTTGCTGATTCTTCTCTTCACAAGACTAATTCTACAAGTTCAAATGATTTCATGTGGTGATTGTTCCTGGTGAGTTATAAGGTAGGTCTCCAACTGTCGCTCAAATTCCTTGGACCCTTGTCACGTTGATGCAACTGCAGCAGCCTGTTTGGTAAAATTCTCACTTAAAACCAATGGGCATTCTGGAAGCTGTCTTTCTTCTCCTCATTTTATTTTTTCTGACACCTTGTCACTACTAGGCACAGATGAGTCCAGTTTTAATCACGATACTGCCTAGCATATTCCTGCCCTGCTTCCACTCACGAGGCCTTTTCTCACAGATTTATAACTCCCCAAGTAGCATGTATTCCCTGTAAGCAACAAAACATTACAGAGAACAATACCATTGCTGCCTCCTGTTCTCACAGTCCTGAGGGGAGGACTGTTATCTCACACACAAATCCTTCTTTTAAGTACATATAGCATATGTCAATGCCTATCAAGAAAAAATAGGTAGTTTACAAGATAAACCCTGAGGGGACTTGACTGACCTTATCAGATACAAAAGCTACATTTTTTGTTATATAGGTCTTGCTCTATCTCGGTCTTAAACATCCAGCAGAAAAGTATAAAAATGAGGTATGTAACGTGGGGCCATAATAATAAGTAGAGCTGTAAATGGCTACAGTCAACAACTTCTTCAGATAACTCACTATTATTGTGGACTGCTGGACTGTGTTGGACTGTGTCACTGAGTTCAAGCACCTATAACGGTTTAGACAATGGAGTGCCCATCTTTGATAGGTCCAGACAGAAAAAGGGGTATACAAAGGATATATCATGATATGTGTACATAAACAGTACAGTTAGGATAAATATGCAGTGCTTCTGCATAATTGTATGAGAAGCAAGCTTTGCACTAATAGTGGTTGGACAAGGTATTATGTCAGCTTCTAGTACTATGGACAACCATTAGGAAGATAACAACATAGAAAGTATTAATTATTGAAACTGTGATATAATTCAGATTTTAAAAAAATAAGTATACAGCTACATTTCCTTAATTCACTGCTTAGAGACTTCTGCTATAATAGTGTCTGTCAGTATAATATCATGTATTCACCTTGTACGATACCAAACCATTATGAAAACAGTTTGCAATGTATTAATTATAGAATCTGTCCTGTTAATTTGATTTGAAACTGTCTCAATGCTATTTGTTCTTCAATAAATAAAAATAAATAAATTTAAAAAAATAAAAAATAGGTAGTTTTATTTTATGTTCAACAAATGATTCACAGTATATAACTTACTCCATAGTTTGCTTTCAAAGCCATGTGCCCTAGAGAATTTTCCACTTCAGAGCACACAGATCTCCTTTCATCTCTTTAACTGCTGCACCATAGCATTCCATTTGCTGAAGACCAGCGTGGCTCAGTGCAGAGCAGTCAATACTTGTTATTAACAAACTGGCATAAAATAAATTGAAAGCCTGCCTTAGGCCTAAGTGACTTATGGTGAGGCTTGTGGCTAGTGCAGGGATGAAATTAATCCCTAGGCCAAAGTCCAGGACCAGAGACAGCATGTAGTCTGTGAAGTCCCTCGAGACAAGGAAACAGCTGCAGCTGAGGACTGTAACTTGACTGGATTCCTTCTTGCTTAGTAGCCACAGGGGAGGGTGGACTCACCCTGTGTGATTTTCCAAAAGTGTTTTGTTCTTCTTTGTTCTAATTTTGAGCCTTGCCTGCCTCAGCATCTCATCTGCATCCCTTCCTGCAATCATCCACACAGCCCCCAATCAAGGCCAGGGACACTGTGATTTGTGGTCCTTCCTTCATTAGGTGTTTACCATCTCAGTTCCCCTGGTAACAGAAGAGAGACACAGAGAGAGACAGACAGAGAGAGACAGAGAGACTTGCTTTATGCCTTCACCCCATCCCTGAGCAGGAGGTCAGTGTTCCCAGGCTAGGGCCTCGATGCCATTATGAAGATGAACTATACTTTTGTTAGCTATTCATCAAGCAAAGGCCATCCAGACTCTTTCCAATTGTTTGACTTTTGAAAAATGCTTCCATAACGATCTTTCCAGATTCTTAACTGTGATCACAAAATAGTTTCCCTAGAGTAGCTCCAGGAAGGGGAGCTGCCAAATGACAGCTTCTAGCTCTGTACCTGTAAATAGACCACCTAACCCAAAGTCACAGCAGTGCTTATTAAAAATAAAGAAGAAAATAATAATAACATGCAAAGCAGCCTTTTGGCCCCTCTTCAGAATCTGGGCCACAATCCATGGATGCAAGAATCAGAAGCTATTTTATTTCAGCACATTGGGTGGATTTCACACACGCTGGTAGAATTATTGGGGAAGGTGATTCTCAGGTGATTTCTAGCTCTAAAAAGGTACCAAAATGCCCATTGCCGATTACTGCCATGTACAACACATTTCATTTGGTGCTTTCTCTATGCTTCTCACTGAGCTATAAGTTTCATTGCATAGAAACAGAGCTGATGTGCAACTACATCTGGAGCTCAGATATGACTTATCAAGCTATCTGAGGACTTGCACTGTGGGCTCCAGGCCAGCAAGGCTATACAGTGAGTTCTTGCCCAACCTGAACTCCATAGCAAGACCTGGTCTCAAAAATCTAAAAGGCTGCATGAGGACCCGCAGACAGCGCCGCACTCCCAAGTGTTACATACATCAAAGGTGTCATCTTCTGTCCCCCACACCCTGTGATTCTCCTTCCCATTCATTCATCTTAGTTTCATTCATGACCTGTTCCTAGAAGGTTGCGGCTCCCTGCTACTCTTACATTATATTTTTCCTGCTGGAGTTATTACCAAGTCAAGAAGGCAAGAGGAAGAAAAGTGAGCAAAGGCCTGTATCTATCCTTGACCCAAAGGTTATACAGGAGCTACAAATATAAATACCCTGAAAATGAGATTTACTTAACAATGTCATAGTAAATGAATCTTGTGAAGCAAACACTTATCCCCACCTTCTAGGTAAGAAAACCAAACATGAAAAAGCTGAAAATTTTGCTAAGGTCAGTGGCCAAGGAAGGAAAGGCCCAGCCTCCAGCCTGGGCTGGGTGGTGCCTGCCAACCACTTATTATTGTTTTCATTCTCCAATGCACACATCTGTGATTTGATCTTGCCTCATCCTTACTCAAGACTATTGCTAAGGAATAAGAAACAACCTTGAGTGTGAAGTTTAAAAGACTGTAGACCGCAGAAGTCTTCATCAGTTCATTTGGAAGTGTTCAGCAGGCCTCACACACCGTGCTGAGTCACATTAGGGATGCAGGCCAGTCCATAACTCTTCATACTCTCCAGCACGCCAGCACTGGATGGATTTATGTGCCACTAAACTTAGATAGTTTAAAATACTTCATTGCCTGAGCCTTCAGTAATGCTGATAAAATGTATGCAGCTACACTTATAAATCATTATCTTTACTTACATTTAATAAAATTGAAAATAATGTTTTCCAAGAAGTTGTTGGACAGTTTCAGTTCACTGTGGCCAGGCTCTGGTTGCTATTTTATGCTCCATATTCCTACACTGTTGTCTCCTTTGCCAATGCATTAGATTATTTTAGATCATTTTTACACACTTCTTTTAAGAAAAAAGTACAAGAATTTTTGTCATTTGTAAGCTACTTCAAATTAAGTTGACTGAAATACTGTTCATATTTGAAATGTTTATGTTTCTCCCAGAATTCATATCTTAAAACTCTAATTTCCAATACAATTCTACGGGATGGAGATGGTCATAAAGAGGAGTCCTTATGAATGGATTCAGTGGCCTTATAGAGACATAAGAAATTCTCTCTCTCTCTCTCTCTCTCTCTCTCTCTCTCTCTCTCTCTCTCTCCATCTCTTCCTCCCCTCTCCCCTCTCCTCTCCTCTTTCCTTCCTCTCTCCTCCTTCTTCTTTTTATCTATGTCTTTCTCTGTGTGTCTATCTGTCTCTGTCTGTCTGTCTCTCTTTGTGTGTCTCACCTAAACTGACCAAGACAGCTAAAATATTCATGACTTCACAAGTTATTTTCAGTGCCCCCATTAGAGAAAGGGAGATAAAACCAAAAGTATACAATATTCACAGCTATTGTTTAAGCAAAGAGCATATAAGTGTACTCATTTTATTTTTCTATTGATTTCAGATTCTGAAAGATAAAAAGTTGGAAATATATTCATCAAATCCTGCTGTACTTTGTTATATAACAAACATCTCTTAATATCTCCGTAGTTTGCAAAAAAAAAAACAAAAAAAAACAAAAACTTATTTCTCACTAAAGAGCATCCATGTCAGCTGGGTACCACTATTTCAAGTTGCAGTGCCAGTTTCTGTTTCACATGGCCTCGTACAGAGACCAGCTGCCAACCAGTGCATCCTCAACTCATAGCCATGGTGGTGTGCTAAGGGTGTGAGGAACAATGTCCCCAAACTAGAGTGGCACAGTGGTATCTTTCCAGATCTCTTGTCCGGAGGCAAGACACATGGTCAACCCCAACAGGTCTGGGAACTGCATTATACCAAAGTCTATATAGCAAGTATCACTGAGGAAAAGCAGGAACTGCTAGCAAGTAATGCAGTCTACTTCAGGAGGACCATAAGTGGGACAGACAGAAAAACAATAGAGTGTCTGCACCCAGCACTGCACAATTTAAAATAAAAAATACAATTTTTAAAAATTAAAGGGACCTTTACTAAAGACATCTTGTTGCAACACCCCATCTGATAGAGACATAAAAGTATGTAAACACTTGCCTGTGCTTTTTTTTTTCAAGTTTCTTCTTTTATTATTTACTATAATTTTATTTCCAAGAGTAAAAAAATGCAAGAACAAAGATCAGAAACAAAGACAGAAACAGAGTAACATACAACAATACACACATTATAGATTTTCAAAACAAGAATGGGTGTGTACAGTGAGGACAATGATTTTAATAAAGACTTAGTTTAAGTTTTAGCACTTTTGCAGCCACTGCAGGTCTCCAAGACATGGGCCCAGTGCTGCTGCCCTAACTCACCACCCCTGAAGTAAAATATTCATCAGTAACTCTGAGATTAAAAAGTACCATGACCTTAAGATCGGTGTTTTTGTACTAAACAGTGTCACAATAGCAACTTTTTTTAACTCTCACAGTCAATGATCATCTGAAGAAGTCCTTTCATGTATTAAATTTTGTTTCTGGGGAGAGTGAAGAGGGCAGTTATGGGTGTCAAACCCAAGACTTGCGGCATGCCAGGCCATGAAGGCTCACACCAAGTCATATATGTATGAAATACTAAAAAAAGAAAATGTGGGGCTGGGGTACAGCTCATTAGTATAAGTGGCTGCCTCGCAAGCAGAAGGCCCCAAGTTTGATCCCTGGTACTGGAATAGATAGATGATAGATAGACAAACAGACAGACAGACAGACAGACAGACAGACAGACAGATAGACAGATACTGGAATAGATGATAGATAGATAGATAGATAGATAGATAGATAGATAGATAGATAGATAGAAGCAAATCTAAAAAAAGAAAATCAACAAGGTGAAATTCAAATTATAAATAGCAAATATATACAAGTTTTTCAAATGACTTCACAAAACATTTTGTACTATTCTTCAGAATAGCATTTATGCTCAACATACTTTATTAGGAGGAAAGCAATGAAGACCTAGAATAAAGCTGCTTTTATAACAGAGCCCCGTCAGATTCTGTCCTGACCCTGAACTGAAGGTGCTTGTCAGCTTGCCTTCTGTCCCAGCAAATGGATCCAGCTGGGCTTCAGTCCAAAACCTCTCTGCTGTAGCTCACCTCATCATGCCTTGACCTTTTGTCCCCAGCTGCATATGTCATGTGACAGCTCTACACACCTGACCCTGACCAACACAAAGGGAGCAGTTACAGGAGAAATTTTCCTTACTCAGTATGCAACAGAAAATCTTATCTTAGCTTTTTTATTTTTAAGAACATAAAGTTTCCTTAAACTTGGCTGTTTAAAAACTGAAATTTTGTTGGTGTCACTGAGTTATGAAAGTTCCAAACTGTTTGGAGTTAATCTTACTCTTCATAAGATTTTAATCACTATATAGTTTTGCTACATCCTCTCTCTTACTGCAAAAATATTCATTTGTTGTGAGCACTAGAAAAATTATAAACATTGTAACTGAAAATTTAAGTGGTGGAGAGTATCCTTCTGTAAAGTGTGAATAAAGCCTAAATTTAAGAAGAAGACATTCACTCTACTAGCTCATCATTCTAGTTGACTGCCAGAAGAAAAGAAAGATTGTCTTTTTGGTTGCCTCAAACCTTCTTTAAAACCATTTAGCTTTTTCCACATTGATTCAAGCAATAAAAGACCTAATGTTCCTTGAACAACTTATAGTTGAAAATGCTTTTTGCTTCCTGAAAATATTCAAGTTTTATAACATTGAGGATTTTTTTCAATAAAATAGAGTTCCAGAATACAGGCAAATCTCCCACCAGAGACCTTTGAAATACTGTGCTAGATCAGCAATTCAATTTCAACACTAAAAATAGATTTTTATGATACATATTCTTCTATGATCTGATAGATTTATGCTTCCCCTCTATAAAACTAATTAATATTTGCTAATAGGTACCCATTACTACTATGTATTAATATCTATTTTAAATATCCAATAAGGTTCCAATTAAAATAAAGTCCATTCTCAGTTATTTGAATTCAGTGAAAGCAAGTATTCCTGTGCAAATAGCACTATTGCTAGGTCTGGTAAGTCTGGGGTCCCCAGACCTCCCCTCACCGGGCTTACCTGTCTCTCTCTCTCTCTCTCTCTCTCTCTCTCTCTCTCTCTCTCTCTCTCTCTCTGATGTAAAAAAGGGAAGAGTGAGAGGAGACCGTGCAAGTCAAAATACTTTATTACAGCTGATGCAAGAGAAAGCTGTACAGAGCCACTCTAGAGGAGTGGGGGCACCCAAAGCTGGGTCCTGGGTGAATCTGGGGCTGTGAGCCTGAGGAGTGGGGGTCTCATCTCCACCTCCCTGAGCTTCAGCCTCTGACTGACTGGGTCTTGGGCTCATTGCTAGGGGCTTGGTCTTATGGGCTAATAGGGGGTCTGGATAGGCTTAGAAATCTACACTAGGAGGAGCAGTGTCGCCACACAGGGGCAAGCGTGAGAATCACAGCCTATCGACTGAAAACCACAATGCTGCTGGAAAACTGCTTGCTGCTCAGAGCCACAAGGAAGCTGTTTTTTCCTACTTTCTGAAAAGGTCCTTGTCTTTATTTTAATCCTTCCCAAGGGTCCCTTCTGTCCTTACACTGTGTGCCTGTAAAGCAACTCCGATAATACTGATGATGAATCCAAAGTAAAACCTATCTATAAACTGATTATTTCCTATTTCTAAGTTACTCTAAGAGTAACTACTTGAGTTTCACTTGCTTTCACTGTATATAAGACACTACCCACAGTATCTGGAGATGTCTTTCCACGTGGCTCCATAGGCCTGTGGGACCCACTGTGGGCCCATATTCCCCCCAGAGACTCAACAAGGGAGTATAGTAGTAGACTGTGAGGTTGGGAAGATTCCTCTGCCCTTGTTTGAGACCTTCTTGGAGGAGCTTGAATGTAAAACTCTATAGCTTTTTTTTATTTTAAAGAGATATAAGTGTAAAATGCTCTTTGTTTTCCCATGCTCTACATAAAATTTGAACATGGGACCAAATGAGACTAGCTAACCTGAAGGATAAATCTAAATAAACATAGATGACTTGTACTGGACTTACCCCTCTAAATGGTAGTTTTATATGAAAAAAAATAATTTGCCATCCAATGTTCTCAGTCTCGATGTTTCTGAGCTTCACTTTTCTTAATGCTCATCCATCATTTTCAAATGATGGGGTTCAGGAGACACAACCCCAAAAACGGTTGTATGAGACTAGAATGTGTCACCCCAAAAATATACCTGTTTGGCATAGCATTATTTTGAGATGGTTATTTTATATGCTGGAAACTAAACCCCTAATGCAACAGCACTGGGATTTTTAAGAGGTAAGTAAGTTCTGAGGGCTTTGTCCTCATAAACGGATCAGTGCCTTTGTAACAAGAATGGATTAGTCATCTTGGGTATAGGTTCCTCATTTTGAAGGACAGCTCAGAACCCCCCCTGCCCTCCCTTTTGCATTCTCGTTACCCTCTAGCTGCACCATGGGGTGATGCAGCAGGAAGATCTTTGGAGATGTCTTTGGACTTGATTCCCAGACCATAAGAAACAACTGTCTACTGTTCATACATTTTCTATTCTGTTAAACAAAATGAACTAAAACAGACCTTGGCAGCAAGAAGTGGAGCTGCTGCTTTAACAAGTACCTAAAAGTGTAGATGCAATTTTGAAGTTTGGTAATATGTGGCGGCTAGAAGAATCAAGAGAAGCTGGGGAAACAAAAATCCCAGCCTGCTGCAAATAGTGTTAAGGCAATTTTATTGAAGCCCAAGAGATAAGAGTTGTGGGTAAATTTTGACACTTTGAGATTAAGTGGTTGCAACCTGGATGTTTGTAGAAATATGTATACTAAAGGCAAGTAGATTAAGGTCTCAGAGTTGAGAAATAAGACAGGAAACTGGGGTGAGGATCATCCTTGTTTTAAAGTGACCCCCCCAAAAAGTGAATTATTTATATCTGGTAACCTGTTATAGCTTGTGTCTAGATGTCCCCTCAACCCCTCATGTAGTCATGGGGCAGACTTCTAAGGTTACAATTAATTCCTGATCCAATGCTGGAATTGTAGGTGCGCGTGCTGCGTGCGCACACACACACACACACACACACACACACACACACACACACACACACACACACCCCGTCTCAGGCAGATAGCCTGGATGCAGGATAAGGACCGGAGAGAGTCTTGCTGTTGTTGTCCCTGCCCCTCCCTTTTGCTCTTGCTGTTTTGCTGTTTTCTGCCACATTGAACTGCTGCCCTCTGCATGTGCCGCTCTGCCTTGGAGCCCCCTGAGCATGGACTGAAACCTCCACCAACTGTGAGCTAAATAAACCTTTCCTTCTTTCATTTGGGGCATTGGATGTTTGGTCCTAGCAATAAGAGAAATGTAATAGACAACTAATTTGAAGATAACATCATGCAATACAGCGACCATTGCTGAATTCCTATTACTTTGTTTAATATAATTTTATATCATTTCTAATTTTTTTAACCATTTTGGATTTTAAAAAGTGAATTGTATCTATATCTAAAGTTCTTTATGGAAGATAGGATCTAAGAGCTGTGAATTAGGGTAGCTTGCAGAAAAAATCTTAAGCAAAATATTGAAAGTGCTGTGTGGCTACTTTTCATCACATTTAGTAAAATTTGACAAAAGAGAAACTATTTTAAATAAAATATACAACCTACAAAGAAGCACAATGGAAAGATTTGGAAATTTCACAGCCTGGAACTGTATGGAGTGAAAAATTTGTTTAAGATAGAAAAGCAAGGGTGTAAACAAGCAATGATATCTTTGCTGACATATTAATGCAGATGGACAACTACCAGACACTGTTCACCAAGACAGTGGAAGAAAGACCCTGAAGTCATTGAAGAAATCTTTGAGGTTGCTCTTCCCAGTACAGGCCCTTGAGAGAAAGTTTCCAGAAAGGGACCTGATGGTGCTCAGTATTTACTGCCCAGAGCCAGTGCAGTGTTGGATCAAGCAGACAACTGTGCAGCCTGTGCCTCTGCTTTGGAGGGTGCCAGCTGTAAGCCTTAATGGTTTCCATGTGCTTCTGACTCCACAGCAGCCTCCTCTAGATTTCAAAGGATGTCTTGGAACAGACACAGAGGCCCAGGAAGAGATGTCCCAGTGACAGAGTAGGCACAAAGAGCCCTGCTAGGGTAATACTGAGCAGAATAGGAGCTGCCACAGAAAATTTCCCCCTAGATGCATGGCTAGTAGAGCTGTGAAGAAGAAGTCACTGGAAAACTCAAAGCTATACAGCTACTGAAGAACAGCTCTAGTCAGGGAAAGTCAGAGACCCAAGACTCCAGCCAGTGAGACCCCTGGTGAAATGAGCCCAGCAAGGCCACCAGCACGAGACTGTGCAAGGCTTACATAGCGCTGTACCTGGTCCAGTGCATCCAGGATTCAAGCCATGGAGTCAGAAGAGTTTCTCCTCTAGCTTGAAGACTTGCTAATGTTTTTCCTATTGGCTGCTGGATTTTCTTGGAACAAGTCACCTCTTTGTTCTTCCTTATTTCTCCCTATTTTGAATAGAAACATCTGATAAATAAAAGGTCCTTTATTATCATTATATCTTAAAAGCTAATAACTTATTCATTCCCGAGCTTTACAACTAGAGAGGAATTATTTTAAGGGTGAATTTTTTTCTAAAATCCATGTTCCTAAAGTCTTACTCAAATGAGGCTCAGGACTTTGAACTTCTGATTTGCAGCTGGAATGATTTAAGACATTAGGACTATTGGGATGGAATGATTTTATCTTACATATGAGAAAGATAGGAATTTGGGGAGCCCAAGAACAGTAACCTATGATTTGAATGCAGCTCTCAAAATTCATGATTTAGAAACGTAATTGTTAATGCAAAAGTTGACAGATGAGTGAAATCTTTGAGAGGTCAAGAGGATTATGCTGTTATAACAGAAATGATCATCACAGAAGTGGCTTCCTGAAGCAAGGATGTGTTCAGCCCTTTCCCCCTCCTCATTCTGTCTTGCACTTTCTGACATGTGCCACGGGTGACATAACCCTTACCAAATATGGACCCCTTCTATTTGGACTCTACAGCTTCCAAATCAATAGGACGTGTCTCCCGTTTATGAATTATCCAGCCCGAAGTATTTTGTTACAACAACACAAAACAGAATAAGATATGCAGACCCCAAAGAAGTTCTGAAAGCTGCCTTTTGTAAGAGAGATTTAAATGCATATACAAAGGAAATCTTAAACATTTTAGATTACCAGTAAAAGAACTTTACTACTACAATTCCAATCCCCATTCTATAATTGCAGAACGACTCCATCTTTTTCTCAGATTCTGCTCCTAGGCACCTCCAGTGTGTTTAATCTAAAGAGTTAGTTCCTAGATTACTGCTGTTGTGCACCTCCCCAGAACTCTAAAAATGCATGAAGTTTCTACCAATGACAATTAGAGCTATCTGAACCAACTTGCTACTGAATGCTGTCAGTGTGAGGCTGCAGATGTCCAATCATGAGTTGTACTCTGCCTTGAATCGAGTGCCCCTAAAAATTGCTCTCAACTCAGGCCAGCTACACCTGTCTTTGACCTCCCAAAAGCACACCTAAAGGCAAGCTTTCCCAACAAAACATTTCAAATTCTTTTTTTTTTTTTTTTTTTTTTTTTGGAAACTGGGGGTTGAACTCAGGCCCTTGAGCTTGCCAGGCAAGCGCTTATTCTACTGAGCCATCTCCCTGGCATTCAAATCTTAAT
This sequence comes from Ctenomys sociabilis, assembly GCA_004027165.1. Taxonomy (NCBI): domain Eukaryota; kingdom Metazoa; phylum Chordata; class Mammalia; order Rodentia; family Ctenomyidae; genus Ctenomys; species Ctenomys sociabilis. The sequence continues at coordinate 41,697 of PVKA01017177.1, forward strand.
TTATTTATTCAATGCTAAACAGACCCAATAAGAGGACACTAATAATCCTAACTGAATATCTTTTAGGAAAACTATTTCTTTCCTCTCTTTTATAAAATGTATAAAACTAATTTCATTACTAAATAGTAACACAACACATGCATTCAGGTTGAAGGTGACCTCATGTTTTTATCCTAGAGCAAAGGGAGGGCATTTGTTTATCTTACCTGGAATGAAAGAGCCATTTCTGAAGAATTTCCTTTAACAAATCTAATCACGTCATCACCTACAAAAAATAAAGCTTAGCAATTCTGAAAGGAACAGCATCCTTGGCTAATCTTTTGAAAGGTAACATCCCCACTGTATAAGCCATTTTTAATCTAAAAATATAATGTTTTGTTACTTTAAAATTCACTGAAGGAGACTGGGTGTGGTGGCATATGCCTGTAATCTCAGAATTTGGGAGGCTGAAAGCAGGTGGATTCCTGCGAGTCTGCTCTGTGTAGTGAGACCCTGTAGACCCTGTACTAACTACATTAAAATAAATAAATATTCACTGAAAATTTTTTAAATTTTATCCTTGTATTTTTGCAATAAATACTATCTATAGTTGGCACAAAATTCTAAATTATACAAAGCAGACTGCACTCATAGCATGTTTTTCTCAGAAACAGCCACTTTCAGGGGTGTTTCATGGTTTCTTCTCGAGATTACAGAAGAACCGAGGACAATTTACCAACATGATACTTTTTTGGATACTTCATGAATCAATTTCTTTACTCCCCACAGGTTAACATGCTCTTGTTCTCCAATTTCTGCCTTTTCTCCTAGCCCCATCAGTGCTTTCACTGCAGCCACAGGTTCAGTTAGGTTCTTTCCATTCATCTTACTCTTTTCCACTCTAATATGATGTTTTAACATATAGGAGTAGTTTTGTTTGTTGGAATAGGGAAGTTACACATTTGATTAAATTGCTATTGCTTGCCCTATGCAATGTTTAGCTACCTGTTTAAATTGTCCTGGGATTATGCATTGCAGTCCAAAAGACATGTGTAGAGAATCCAAAGCTGTGAAGGGTCTGTGATTTTAACCTACTTGCAAATCAATGCATTAGCCTCCCACAGTCTACTGGATCCTGGTAGACTGTGGGAAATGAGCCTCCTAGGTCAGAGACAAAGAACAAGTGATTGCTCAGAGCAAGAACAACAATCAGAGCATTACTATCTGTGCCCGTTTCCTAGGCACAGTTCCTACGGTGTGGTATCAAGAGGGCAAATGGTGACTGTTCCCATAGTGTCATGTACGCTAGAAGAAAAACCTTCAGCATAGATTCTAAATATTTTATAATGAAAAGCAAATTTACTTGGAGATTTTTTACATTTATCTTTACCTTTTAAGGCTCTTTGTCACAAAATATTCTCTTTTTTATGTATTTAGTATGGGGTCTATAGGGTCTACAAGGTCTACAAGGTTGCACTACATAGATCAGACTCATAATGATTCTCCTGTTTACAGCCTCCCAAGAGCTGGGATTACAGACATGTGCCACCATGCCAAGTCTCAATTGTCATCTCAGTGCACCCTGTGGGCAGGGCTGGCAGAGCAGGCCAGGGAGTGAACCCCAGCTGCTGCACTCTGCCTAAGCAGGCACTTTGCCACAAAACATTCTTAACATGATAATTCATATCAAAAGCAGTCAATTCCTCAACTCACAAGATGTGCAGAAATGAGTCAGCTCCAAATATGCTTACAGTGTTCTAGGGACTGGTAAAAATTCAAACTCTTTGATTTAACAAAGTTCTGTCAAGTATTCACTTTATTCCAAAGGCCATAACAGATGTCCACTAGAGGAGATAATATATGTGAAAGAATTATTAGCTATTTTTCCTACTGCTATAATTGATTTCTCTTTTCGTTATTTGCCAATAGTGGTCATTATGCCTCTTTCTGATGCTGGTTATCTTTCAGTGTCTGTATGGATCTTTTATCTCCACAATTGTTGTTTTGCTGAAATACTAAAGCTTCTAGTCTCTAGTTTCTTTCACACAAAACAGACTAACAGATTTCTTCCCATAGCCAGATTTCCTGGGACTTTCAGTCCTCTGATTGCATAATTGGAAAAGAGAGAAGCTAGTTGCATTGGGATTTAAAAGTACAAAAGTTTCAGGCATAAAATTAAATGATACTTGGATGCTACAGCTTATATCTAGCTGTCTCCCCCAAGCCGCATAGGTTTGGGTCATAGGTGGGGAGGTGTGAAGGTGGCTGGATCAGGGATGTGGATGTGGAATGTGGATGTGATGCTGTGGTTAGGAGTGTGGTTAATAGAATTCCCTCAGTGGGGCACCAACCAGCAGGCTTACAGCCAATTCAAAACCCACAGCCTGTGTCAAACTAAAGCATAATATGCAAAGATGGAGAGGTAACTCAGCGCAAAGGCCCTTGGTTCAACCCCTGGCACAATAGAAAAACAAAAGAATTTATTGGTAACTGAATATTTTTTACATATGTTAACTTTTAAAATTTCAAGGTGAAAAAAATCTACTATGAAAAGTATGTATATTATAAATATATAATACTAAAATGTATAAAGTACTGTAAGCAAGAGAATATAATTTTAAAGTTCTTTTTACTGTTTCTTCTCTTTTATAACACTTACTGAAATATAATTGGCATTAAGTTAGTATTGGTATATATACCAATATTATAATACATATAATATTCTTTCAATCTTTTTATTTATTCTCTCGCTATGCAGCTCTGACTCACAGTGATCCTCCTGTCTCAGCTTCCCCAGCGCTGGGATTACAGGCATGCTGGTGGTCAGCAAGGTGCGCTTGCCAGGCAAGTACTTATTCTACTAAGCTATCTCCCTGGCCCCAAGCTATCTCCCCAGCCCCAATCATTAGTATCCTACTGTGCCTTAGAACACCCTAAATTGTTCCTATGACCAGTGACACCTTGGTACCTAGTAACCCCCTCTCTACATCCCTGCCTTTCTCATACCCTCCTTACACTCTATTAATCAAAATTCCACTCAAGTTTTAGCTTCCAGAGATAAGTGAGGACATGCATTATTTGTATTTCTGCATTAGATTTATTTCACTTAAGATAATGTCCTCTAGTTCCATCCATGTTGCTGCAAATAACAAATTTCATTGTTATAGTTGAATAATATTACTGATATTTTATTTTTACTTTTGTTTTTCTTTTGTTTTGTTTTGTTGGTGGTACCAGGAATCAAACCCATTTGTTTGGCAAGCACTTATTACACTGAGCTATCTCCCTGGCCCTGATACGTTTTTTTCTCATCCACTCATTTGTTGATGTACACAGGGGTTGACTCCATACTACAGCATTATTAAATACCTCCAAACTTCCCCAAGCCCCAGTAAGCTGTGAACACAGCTCTAACCCTCCTGAAGGTTTGTGTTTGGGCCTCACCATATTTTTGTTTGAAAAATTTTCCCAAAGAAATCCAGAGAGAGGGTCAGCTAGGCAGCACAGCAGATTAAAGCACCTGCTTAGGCAGACACAGGGGCTGGGGGTTCAATCCCTGACCTGCTGTACTGGCCCTGCCCCTTGGGGTGCACTGAGATGGTGAGTCAGACTGGGCATGGTGGTGTGCACCTGTAATCCAAGTGTTTAGGAGGCTGAATAAAGGAAGGATCCATGCAATAAGACTCCATAAAAAAAGAAAGAAATCCAGAAAGAGAGAGAGAGAGAGAAACTACCACTTTTATGGAGGTGCGACACCTGCCGTACCAACAGCTCCCATCACCCGCCTGCTCAGTGAATCCTGAGGAACAGCCACAGCTGTCTTGCAGCCCCATGCTCCCCTGAACTAATCACAGGCCTGCCTGCAGCCCCTATTCAAACAGTGTTACTTTATACCTCTTCAGGTTTGTCGAGGGCTCCCACTGATGTACTGGTACCTCTGTGCTTCAGAGCAGATTCTGAAAGTCTGGCTCCAGTGGTCCTATGCATCTGCTCATGATTTCTCAGGTAGTATAGCCTTGGAAGGTGCTTTAAACCTACTCAGAATTCTTACAAAGCACACAAAAGAAGGAACAACAAATAGTAGGGCCTGTGAGCCCCCCAAAGAGACCTAGAGACCTGCAGCTGGTAAAGATCAATGGCAGAAAGCAGCACTCAGCAGAATTGACTTACAACATCCAGCACAATCTACTTTTAAATAGTGGTGGCTGGCTGTGGCAGAGACCAGCAGTCAGCTCTGTCAGTCAAAAACATCCAGCATTATCTGCTGCCTTCCAGTAGCATCAGGGATATTAGCGGAGCTGCATCTTGCCAACTCAAGGTTGCTGTCCTATGAATCAATCAAAAGAACTTCATTGATTAGGAATTGATGCATGGTTTTCTCACTACCATTTATTCAAGACTTTCTCTAATGTTTTTGCTGCCTTTTGGGAAACAAGTTTTTGCTTCTAAATACACTAATTTATTTCTGGGTTTTCTATTCCATCCATGTTGAAATTAAATAGATGGAATGTTCTATTCCATCCATTTTTTATGTATTATGTCAATACCATGCTGTTTGGGTTAGCATAGCTTTGTAGTATATTTAGGACTCCAGATTTCTTCTTTGTATTCAGGATTTCTTTGGCTATGTGGGGTATTTTGTGGTTCCAAGTCAATTTCCTGATTGTTCCTTTTACTCTGTGAAGAGTTTC
>PVKA01017178.1:0-46376 GCA_004027165.1 Ctenomys sociabilis
TCTATCCTCTCCTCTGTAGGCTATAAGCTGTTTATTGGATGCTGTCATTTACAGTCCTGCATTCATCCAGTCTCTATGGAATCCTCTAAACTTTCAATATGCTTATCCATGACCTCTAAGACCTATATCTTAGGAAAGGAGAAAAAACAAGTTTTCACAAATATTATAGACAAATATATACAGAATTAATAAAATTAGGACAATGATTAAATTCTTTCCAAATTAAGCTATATGTCAAATATACTTTCATTTACTAATGGTGATCAAATTTTAATTATTACTAAACACCATTTTAGACTAGACTACTAAATAAATTACCTTAAATCTTTAGTTAAGAAGCAAACAATTACTAAATTTTTGTTTTTATGGGACCATTCAGCAGGTCTTATGTGCTTAAATTTGCAGGCAACTTATAAAATAATCAGCCAAACTGTCTACAACGTTGTCACTTATTGCTTTAGGTAGTTGGTATCCTAGTTTTTGTGTGCAATCTTACTGGGTTCAACTTGATTCTTTTCTCGGGGGTTTTACCTCCCACTGGGTTATTTCAGCTTTCTTTTCACATGATAGTGAAAAGATTTTCATCAAGCAAGAGAACTTTAAAGTGCTTTTTTTGTCTCTGCTCACATCTTTCTTGCTGCTCTCCTCCATGGTTTAAGCAAACCACAGTTCTGGACTGGATCCAAGGAAGAGAGATGCCACATCAAGGGAAGAAGCCAAGTACTGAGGTCAATGCATGGCAACAGTTCCTTTCACATTGCTGGGACACATTGTCTCACTCACAAGACATGAACTAGAACAGGTTTATTTTGGTTCATGCTTTCAATGAGCTTCAGTCCATAGTCCAAGGCAAAAGTTCCGTGGCCGAGTAATTCATGACATGGCGGCCAGGAAGCAGAGAGAAGCTGTGAGTAGAGTGCATACTTCTTAATCACGTCCACGGTGACTCAATTAGTGAGCAGGAATCACCTCCAAATATGACATGTTTGGAGGAAATTTTATAGTTAAACCATAGTATTCCATGCCTGTCCAATACAAATTCATGACCTTTTCTCCAAGTGCAGTTTATTCATCTCCGATAATTGCCACAGTATTAATAGTTCCAGTATGGCTAAAAATATCAAGTCCAAAATTTCCTCTGACTCAAGGTAAAATTTCATCTGTAGCAACTATAAAGATGAAAAATAATTTAATACTTCCAAAATACAATGGCACAGGACACACAATACTTTTTTAAACAAGGAAAACTAGGGCAATCAGGATTAATTTGCCAAAAGAAATATAAGAAAGATACAAAGTGAACATTAAATCCTGTAACTCCATTTATAGCATTCAGGACTAGTTATTATGAGCAGTGAACTCCAAAGGATTTGGGCAGCCCTATCTCCACTGTCTTGAAGTTTTCAGCTTAAGTAGTCTTTCTCTTGCAATGGTTCCTCTCGTGAGTTATAGTGAAAATTTTCACAAAACATGTATTCTATATGCTTAACCTCTTCAACTTTCTTTGGTCTCCATTATGCTTTTGACCTCATTCCTACAAATATGCATTGACTGACTGGATAATGTCCTTCTTTAAAATCTGAATGGAAAACTCTCTGACTTCATGATGCTCGTATTTTGCATGTGCCTGAAATCAATTGCATGGGCTAGCTAAATAGCTCAGTGGACTAAAGCACCGGCTTCGGCAGGCACAGGGACTAGGGTTCAATACCCAGCCTGCCGTGCTGGTCCCGCCCCCAGCGTGCACTGAGATGGTGACTGAGACTGGGCTTGATGGCATATGCCTGTCATCCCAGTGCTTGGGAGGCTGAAAAACAGGAAGATCACTACAAATCTGATCTGTGTAGTGAGTCCTTGTAGACCCTGTACTAAATATATTTTTAAAAATTCAATACTACATGAATGATCTCCAAGTTTTCTTGCTTGTACATAAGCCTGGACTCTTGGAATGATGTCTGCAGCAGCTTGTGACTTTTCAGACAGCTGAAATCAAGGACACACTTCCCCACACAACTTAGAATGTATCAGTGTCCCGGGGAATCTGTGAAAGAAAGATTCAGAGTATTTCACTCTTGCACTTGTGTTAAGTGGGGTCTAGGTGATTTCTGAAGTCTTTTCAAAATATCTGTTTCCTGTCATTGTACAAAATGATTCAATTCCTATTAAAGATCATCTTTCTGGGGCTGGCAAAATAGCTCAGTGTTCTAAAGTGTCTGCTTAGGCAAACTTAGGCAGGTGCAGCGGACCTTGATTCAATCCCCTCATCAGGGCATGGCTGAGCCAGCCAAACTAATAATTATAATCATAATAAAAATTTGTCATTTTTTAGCAACAATTCTCTCCATTTCTCTTTTCACCAACTTTACAGGCCTCTCTTTTTCTGGCAAAGCTGCAAATTTTAAAAATCATTCATGTATTCCATTTGGTCCTGATTTTCAATATAGATCTGGTTGAAACAAATAGTCCCCAGCCCTAAATTTTGGGCAGCCTTGAATTTGTCTCCACTATATTAATTAGCTCATCACTCAGTCTGTCTGCCACAGTGTCTTGGGATGTAGGCACAATGCACACAGATTTTCTGCTAGGGTGCAACACAGACAGCCTCTAATCCAAATAGTCCTTGCTCTCAACTGAAAACTTGTGCTGTGGCATATTCTGGTCTTCTGAGTTGACTACAATCTTCCATCATGTTTGGTTGATAAAATTCTTTTCATACTCTTACCACAAACCAGTTCCAAATTCTACTATTGCACATGAACAGGTACTGTCAAAGCAATGACTGTACTCCTGTTACTAGTCTAGGTACTGGTCACATTTTTATCACTGGGACCCAATGCACAATACATAGAACTTAAAGAAAGTGAGTGTATTAGTCAGGCTTTTACTAGAGGAACAGATATAATGCAAGGAACAGATATAACATAAGATGTACCAATGTACAAGGAATTATAAGATTGGCTTACGATGGTCAGCCTCAGAGTCATGAGGAAGTGTGCAGAGGGCGTCTACATATCTGAGACTGAGGGATTCAGTCTGAAGGTCTGAAGCTGACTACAGTGTTCCATGAAAGTCTTTGTCAATCAGCCAATGGGTCTACAATGGGAGATGAAGAATCTGTGATGAAAAGCTGAAGGATCCAAGATAGAGACCAAAGAGTCTGCCCTGGAAGCCAGGAGATGATATCCAAGCTGACAACGAAGACTGAAGTTCCTCCAAGGGAAGTGGAATGCAGAATCCTTCATCAACCCTTGCACATCCCCTTATTGTGCTGAGTCATTATGGGGCAGGCCCTCCAAGCCAGCGGGTTGGGGCCCCATAGCCCAGGGTGTGGAACTTCCCAGCCAATCCAGCCAGGTTGACACAGTGTATTGACACTACAGGGAGGTATAATTTGACTCACATTTTCACGTATACTCCATATATGGATCTATCTATCTATCTGTCTATCTGTCTGTTTATCATCTACCTATCAACATATGTTTGTGTGTACTTTTTAAAATATATAATCTGTAATTAAAATATATTCAATGGCTGTTTCAAAATAAAGTCACGTGTAAACTGATATTTGTAGATGTGCTGAAAATCAAATAAGTGTGTACAAAAGCAAAGAGAAATAAATCAATGGATGGTGTGTTACTGCATAACTTGTATTAGCAACTCATGTCACTCTACTTTTCCTTGGTGAGATTTGTGGCGCCTATTTTATTGTAAGTGTTTTATCTTTGGTTACACAGTAAAGCATCACTAGCCTAGTTTGGCCAGCCTGCTATGTATATAGTCACTGAAGATTGACAAAAAAAATTGACAGTTGGTAATTTAAAATCCAGCTAGGTGAATCCAAGATACCTGCTTTCTTTCTTTTTAAAAATTGTCTTTATTATAGGGTCTACAGGGTCTACAGGGTGTCACTATATAGATGGAACTCATAGTGATCCTCCTGTTTTTAGCCTCCCAAATGCTGGGATTATAGGTGAGCACCCCACGCCCAGTCTCAGTCACTGTCTCAGCATGTCCCAGGGCCGGGGCCAGCCCAGCAGGCCTGGGATCCAACCCTGGCTGCTGAGCTGTGCCTAAGCAGGCACTTTAGTCTGCTGAGCCTTCTGGCTGGCCCCAAGATACCTGTTTTCAACAGTCAAAGTAGATCTTACATGAATCGGTGTGGTTGGAAGAGAGCACTATGTATTACAGCAAATACTGTGAAATACATATTACTTTTTAAATTGAGATTCTATATCACTTGTAATTTCTCTGCTTCAATTATAATTAGTAGTCTCTTAAAAAATTAAAAGTGTGTTGAATCTGAAAAATTATCTTTCAAAACTGATGCAGGAGTAAGATATTTCCATAGTGAAAAGAATCTAAAGAAGGTTATGACAGCCAAACCAATCAACCAAATATTTTCCAGGATATCCTTGACAGTGGCTAGGATATGAATCTAACTGGCAAAACACAAGACAAAATGAATATATCTAACAATTAGTAATAAGAAAGAAAGAGAGCAGAACACCATCAGAAAAATAATGTAATGTCAGCAAAAGTCAATATCTATTGATTGAAACAGAAACACTGTGCTGGGGAGATAGCAGGGTGGTCTAAATGCCTGTGTAGCACATGCAAGAACCCAGGATTGAACCCTGGTACCACATGGCTTGCCAACCCTGAACCCCAGGCAAGCCATGCCAGCCACTGAAACTGGGCATGATGGCACGCACCTGTAATCCCACTGCTGGCAAGGCTAAGACAGGAGGATCACTGAGAATCTGAAATGCATAATGAGATCCTGTACCAAATAGATAAATAAATATTACCCAAAAAATGTTAAAAAGAAAAAAATCCCAGAAACTAAATTTACTGGAAGAGAAAGTAAGTGGAAATCATGAAGATATAGGGCTAGACAGAGAGTTTATGAACAAAAACTAAATTGCATGGGAAATACTTCAAAGAATCAACAATAGGAATCTTAATTTACTGAAAAGTTTTACACATCCACAGGAATCACCAACAGAAAAAAAAGAAAATCCATGAATTGAGAAAATATTTTAGCTGACTGTCCCTCAGACAAAAATTTCTATCTAGAATAAAGAAAAAATCAAAGCCCCCAAAATTCAAAGACTCAATCCAAAAATGTGCTTCTGAGATTAATATACACTTACAGTTGAAAAAATACAAATGGCAAATAAATATGCGATAAAATGTTTAACATCACCGGTCCTTCAAGAAATGCAAGTTAAAAGAACACAAAGATTCCATCTCATGACTGAAGGAAAGGCAATCATCAAGAAGTCATCTAATAACAAATTTTTCAAGGTCTGTAGAGAAAAAACCCTTCTCCATAGTTGGTTAGAGTGTGGACTGGTGCAACCACTATGGAAATCAGTGTGGAGATTCCTGAAAACACTAGAATTAGCAGTCCTATACAACCCAAGTATTCCCTTCCTGGGTATTTTTTCAGAAGAGCGGAAAATATAGTACAGCAACATAAGTACCCAATGTGTATAGCAGCACAATTTGTCAAGTTAAATCCTCGAAATAACCCAGATGCCCATCAAATGAGGAATGCATAAAAGAGATGCGGTGTTTTCATACTAGGGAGTATTTTATACCATCATTCAGCCATAAGAAAGGTAAACTCGAGGCTTTGGTGGGTAAATGGATGCAACTGGAGACCATATTCATGGTATATTAAGCCCACATGTGTAAACGATATATTGTCTCACTAATCTAAGAGCCTGAAATAGCAAATAAAATCTGAAAGGTACAATAGATACTAAGAAAAGGAAAGAAACTGAACAAAGACAAGGAACAACTTGGATATGGAATAGGAGCAAAGAAAAATAAGGAAGTAAAAATGTGTGTGTGTATATATATATATATATATATATATATATATATATATATATATATATGATAATTTGGATAATTTATTTTATTTTTACCAGGGATCATGTACTATAGATTTCTACTAGTCTATTAAAAGGAACAAATAATGTTTTTTTGTTTGTCTGTTTTTCCATTTCTTGTTAATTTTTGACCAATTTTGCATGCTTATATGCTTAATCTGCAAAACTATTTTTTTTTTTTTGGCGGAACCAGGGATTGAACTCAGACTCTTGGGCTTGCCAGGGAAGGGCTTATTCCACTGAAAAACTAATTTGAAGACAACAATATACAATATAGCAAACATTGTTGAATTCTTCTAATTCTGTTTGGTGAAATTCTGCATTGTTTCTAATAGTTTTTCTTAACTATTATTTATTCTGTTTAAAAAATAAAAAACAGAAATGAACTCAATTTGTTAATAAAAAGATGCAAATTAGCAAAGTAGAATAAAAAATAAATATAATATGCAGTCTGTATACTCCATACTGTAAAGAATGACTAATACTTATGCAAAAAGAAATATCTACACCAAATATCAAAGGCTGGACAACAATACTCCCTGAAATGGAATGCAAAAATAAGCAAGAGTACCTGTACACACAAAGAGGATTTCAAGATAAAGCTGATCTGAAGAGGCAGAGAGATCTGAAATATTGGGTAATGGAACTATTATTAAACTGACATGACAACAATTACAAATATGTGTGCACCAAATGGGAGACCTCAGTGCTTCACCACCACAAAAAATCAACTGAACAACAACAAAAAAAATCACAATAGAAATATCAGAGTTAAAACAATTCTTTGAATAATGGCACTAAGCAGATCAACAGATTGTTCCACACAACAAGAAATAGATGTTAAAAAGGCCATCAAGATAGCTCGGTGGACAATCGCCTGCTTTGGCAAGTGCAGTGACCAAGGTTCCATCCTTGGTGCCACGTGCCACGCCATCCTTGACCCTGCGGTGCACTGAGTGGAGGATGGAGTCTGCATGTGATTGTACACGCCTGTGATTCCAGCCCTGGGGAGGCTGAAAACAGGATTACCATGACTCCAGTCTGCATAGTGAGAGCCTGTACCAAATACACAAATTTGAAAAAAAAATTAGTTTCAGCTGCATATAGTACTTTCTTTAAATAAAACACATACTAAATCAATTCCCAGGAAGAGCAAAATAATGGAGATTTTACTCTGGATATTATCCGATAACAATTAAATGAAATAGACATTTGTTCCAAAAGAAACAGCAAAATCCATGCAAAAATATGGAACTTTATAGCACATTCCTGGGTCGGAGAGAAATCTCAGTGGTCTAAGTGCCACCTGGTGAGCACAAGGATCGATCCCCGATACCACATTCAATGTCAGCCTTATGCGGTGCCAGCCACTAAAACCATGCATGGTGGTATGTGCCTGTAATCCCAGCACTGTGATAGCTGAAAACAGGAGGTACACTATGAGTCTGAACTGTGTAGTGACACCCTGTACCAAATACATATAAACAAAGAAAAAAGAAATAGCTAGTAGGAAGTTGTTAAAATAGTCTTAAATATTTTCTGAGACTAGCTCAGGTGACACCTTTCTACTTCTGTCTTGTTCTGTTGTAAATGGTTTGACAGTTCTGACTGCTGTTCATGCAGAACCCCTTTTAAAACTCACCTGCCAGGTCTGAGAAGCCCAAGCCATGAGGAAAGATGGTATATACATGTGGTCCTCTATGGCCCCTAAATTGAAGCCAATCACAAGACTCTGGTATGTCTATAAAGCCACCAACAAACAGTTCCAGCCTCAGATGAGGCTTCAGAGTTTGTGGAGAAGAGAGTCACCCAGCCCTCCTGGGCACGTTGGTCACAGAATTCTCCTTAAAATTCCTGCACTTAATAAAACCATCACTTTTTCACTAAGTATTAGTTAGGATTTTTTCAAAGTTTGTGGGTTGTCTTTTCACTCTGTTGACAATTTCTTTTGACATGCAGAAGCAAGTAACACAACAGTTGATACCTAAAACATAACGCAAAAAAGTAGCAACCGATTTTTTTTTTAAAGTCTCACTCAACTCCTTTACTAACTCTTGTTTTGTGCATTTAAATACTGGTTAGTCCAAATGAAGAATGTCTTAAAACTGAACGCTGGCAAGCTAAAGCTAAAGTGTGACAGCAAAGTACCTCATCGGAAGTCAAAAAGGAATAACTGGGCCTGACAAAAATGTAGTCGAAGTACAGAAACATATAGATTAAGGATTTAGCAGAGCAGTGCAAGCTGTCTTCAAATATGTGAAATGCTGTCATGTGGAAGACGGATTAGACTTGCACGGTAGAGCTCTCAAGAGCAGAACTAATACTCCATATGGGTTGGTTCTAGGAAAGCCGATTTTGTATCTAATAAGAGTAAGTATTTTTCTGTAATCAGACTGTAATAAAGACTGCTTCTTGAGATGGTAAATACTGATAATATTTTGAGAAAAGACAAGATATTATAACAACACTAATTTTCTAGAGAAAATTAGGAAAACATTGGATTGATATTTTAATGTTTTCAAAATACAAGGTTGTAAAATTTTTTAAGTATCTAGACTTTTATAAAAACCTATATTGAACATGTGGCTTGTAGGCCAGACAAAATAACCAGACACCAGTTATCAGTGAGTTCTGCATTCAATGGCAAATAAGCGAATGATAATAACACAGTGATCAATAGCAATTTTAACAATATTTTGAAATACTGAGATATGTAAAAATGGTTCACGTTTCATTTACACTTAGAGCTGTGTGAGATTTCATTTATTTGTGATTCCATGAATTCATTTGCATGCACATGTATGTATAGGTAGATTCAAGTTTGTTTGAGACATCTCATTCTGCCAACAATTTGATAAAACTTGCATGGATACACACACAATAAAACAACAAGTAGGAACTGGAACATTAGTGATTTAAATGAAATATTGTAACAGGAGCTATAGGAAAGGTAATATACAGATACTAAGGACCTAAATATTGGACTGACTACAGATAAATAGACAAGAGGGGGAAAGGTAGGGATCTTTGAATCATTTTCATTATTATAATCCTCACATTGGCTATTATTTATTATTTTTTTATTTCCATTACACAATCTTGAGCATACAGTTGATTCTATATGGAAGGGAATAAATATCTGGAAAGAAAAATATTATATGGTCTGCTTATGGTTACTCAGTTAAATGGAGGATTAATGTTTCTAACTCAGGTCTTTAATGATAACTAAGCTTAAGAAAAGAACACAAATTTAAGGCAGGAGAAAAAATCAGGGGAAGATGCTAGCAATGGAGAGATAAAAAAATCATGGGGAATATTTTGTTTGTATTTAAGTATTTTCTGGAAGAAAATGACAATAAATTATGACTTTTGTTGGTTTGCTTTCACAGTACTGAGAGAAATTTGATATGAGAGTGCAAAATGGTGATTTGTGTAAAGGTCAAAATTTATGTAGCTTAATCTTTTACTTAGAGAATGATGCTTTTATTGTTTAGTCAGAAAATGATACTTGGGCAGAGGTATTCACTGCTTTATGGTAAATATTGAGATTGCACAGTCATGAATAGATGTGGTGGACTGACAACTTGTGGCCAACTTGAACCCACAACAGAACTGAACTAGTGGTGCTGGGTGTGTGAGGCCCACCTGAGGACTATGGCCAGCAGCATAAGAGGCAGAACTGGAAAGGAAGAGTTTTAGGTGCAATGAGGAAGCTGTTGGGAGCTATTGGTTCTTCTGGGGGACCTTGTCATGCTTCCCTGGTGAACGCAGCTGTTCTGATCACTGAAGGAGCTCAGGACCTGGTTGTTGTGGAGAATGGCTACAGTTCACTTTGGGGGAGCTCTGCTCCTTACTTTGAGCATCTCTTCCTGGATCCAGAGGTGAAGATGGTACATGGTTCAGTGTCCTGGAGCAGTTTGCCATGTTCACTTTCCTGGTGTGCTCAGGACCTCATTATCACTGAGGATGGCTGTAGTACTCATCAGGGAAGCTCTACGTTTACTTTGAGCATTGCTTCCTGGTTCCAGTCAGATCTCTCAGCCTGCTAACACAGACACTTCATCCTGCTGGAACAGACTTTCTAGCTTCCACCTCTGGATTTTTCAGCTCAGATCATGAAGCAAACATGCATGGACATTGCTGTGGACCTGTGGACTCCAGTTAGACATGCAGGGAGCATTAAGGTGGGTTCTAGGTCTTTAGCTGAACTCATTTAGGACATTGCTGTAGAATGTAGGCTCTTAGCTGGATATTTTGCTCTTAATGTGTGGACAGTTTTCCTGTAATTTCTTTTTGTATGACTCTTTTAGTGGCGGATAAAATAATATTATAAAGTATCTGTCCTGTATGGTTCCCCTTGAAACCCAAGCTGTAACAGCAGATTATTAGAAGTACCTAGAGAACTTTCTCCTTCTTACCCAGTGTTGGATTGTATATAGTGTTCTCCTTGGAATTCTGACACTTTAGCCAATAGTAATAGCTGACATATAGCATAATGTTATACTAGGAAAGAACTGAACATTTTTGGAGATATTATTTGATTGATTCTTCTCAATAAAGACCAACATATAGAATTTATACAATTTTTCATCAGCCAATGACAGAAAAGTGATACAAGCTTGAGTTAAACTTCTGACTCAAGTTAGTAGAAGGCCATACATAGTGCCCTGAGGAGAGGATGTAACCAAACATTTTTTACCTCTCTGATTTCCATTTATGTCACTAGAGAAAGAATCTCTCCTATTATTCACATCTTCTATTTTCTCTCCCTCACTCAGTTTTGCAAAATGTATCTCATATAAGAATATCAATATATTTTGCTTAGCAAGGAAAACATGAATTATCTATACAGACAAAAAAGATTATAGTTGAGAGTTCTGTTGTTGGTATGATTTGATTTAATATAGTACATCATATGGCCTTAAGTCTGATATTGTATGTTTGGTTATTTCAAGAAATGATGAGTCAAAATCTGGAAACTCTTTGTGTTTAGTCAAAATTAATGTTCCCCAAACTGACAGCAGCTGTAATAGAAATAGTTACGAATGCACCATCCTCAAATGTGCTGGCTCTGTACCAGTGGAAAATTAGGCTGAGCGGGACTGTTCTGTGTCACATCTTTTATGGAGAAAAATGCTCACTCCTTCACAACAGTCACTTCATTTTGTATTATGTAAATATGACAAAATGTATTTTTTTCTAAGTAGAGAAATTTGGAGTGAAGAAAACAATAATATTTCTCTCTCGCAAAGTAAGAAAAACCAGATACTAATAAATAGAAATCAAATATTTTGTTGAAACCTAAATGAAGTGTTGAAATATTGTTTCTAGGCCAAATCGCCTTGAAAGTGATTGTACAAAATTTTCAAAAATTGTATGTCTTAGTCCTATATGAAAATAACATGCTCACTAAGAGAGAATCCTATCCCTTATGACAGTATCAAATAAATGAAATACTTAAGAATCAACCTAACAAAAGAAGTAAAAGATCTGTACATTGCAACATAGAGTATTCTGAAAAAAGAGATTGAATAAGACACCAGAAAATAGAACGAGGGGTCAGGGAGATAGCTCAGTAGAATAAGAGCTTGCCAGGCAATTGCAAGGGCTTGAGCTCAATCCCCAGTTCAGCCAAAGAACAAACAAACAAACAAAAAAACTCTTGTTCATTGATAGGAAGAACAAGCATACTGAAAATTTCCATATTTAGGGGCCATAAAGACATTTTAGGTGGGTAAGTGCCTGCCTGGCAAGCACAGAATCCTGAGTTCAATCCCTGGTACTGAAAAAGAAAAGAAAATTTCCGTATCTCAAAATTGTTATACAGATTTAATGCAGTCCAAATCAAACTATCATTTGTGTACCTCACAAAACTGGAGAAAACCTTCCTAAAATTTATTTGGAAATGGAAAAGACCCACAATAGCAAAAGCAAATGTAGACAACAAAGGGAAGGCAGGCACCATCACAATCCCTGACTGTACACTACAGAACTACTGTGAGAAAACCCACATAATACTGGTAATAGCATTGGTCATTCTAGAAATGCAAATTAAAAGGACCATGAAATTGCTTTTTTTTTCTTTTTTGCATTTTATTTTATTTTATTTTGAAGAATAAAAACAGAAGCAAAAACAAATACAAAAAAAGACAGAAACAGGGTAACATACAACAATGCATATGTTACAGATTTTCAAAACAGGAATAGCTAATTAACAATAGTTGCTACATCATTTATTTATTATTATTATTTTTATTGAAAAACAAACAGCAATGAGACAGTTTCAAGACAAATTAACAGGACAGATTTGATAAATTAATACATTACAAAACGTTTTCCTAATGTTTTGGTGTTGTATAATGTGCATATATGATATTATACTTACAGACATTATTATAGCAGATGTCTCTAATCAGTGAATGAAGAGAGTGTAGCTATATACTTATTTTTTATAGTTGAATTATATCACAGATTCAATAATTAATACTTTCTACCTTGCTATCTAAATAGTGTTTGCCCATAAGACTAGAAGCCAACTTAATATCTTTTCCAACCACTATTAATGTAAATCTTGTTTCTCAGAATTATGCAGAAGCACGGCATATTTATCCCAACTGTACTGTTTATACACACACATCATGATTCTTCCTTTCCATATGCCCTTTTTTTGTGTGTGTGTAGACCTGTCAAAGATGAGCACTCCATTGTCATTAAACCAATTTAAAGTGTACCACCCAACCACAGCTGAATGCACACTTTTTTCAGCTGGACATGGGTCATTTTCCAAAATAGACCACATACTAGTCCAGAGGTCATGAGTAAGTATATGCAAGAAAACAGAAATTATCCCATGCATATTATCTGACAACAGTGCAATGAAACTGGAACTAAATGACAAAAGAAACCAGAAAAACCCGCTAAATTCATGGAAATTAGACAACACCCTACACAACAATCAATGGGTCACAGAAGAAATTAAACGAGAAATTAAACAATATCTAAAATCCAATGAAAATTCAAGCACAACTTACTGGAATTTATGGGGTGCAATGAAAGCAGTTCTTAGAGGGAAAATCATAGCTATGAACTCACACATTAGGAAGACAGAATGGGAACAAATAAACACCCTAATTTTGCACCTCCGATATCTAGAAAAAGAAGAGCAAACGAAACACAGAGCACAAAGACGGAAAAAAATTATAAAGATTAGAGCAGAAATTAGTTCAATTGAGAGGAAGAAAACAGTTCAAAGAATGCAGAAATCAAAAAGCTGGTTCTTTGACAGACTAAATAAAGTTGATAAGCCTCTAGCCAACCTCATCAAAAAGAGGAAGGAAAAAACTCAAGTACATGCAATAAGGATTGAAAAGGGTGAAATCATCACAGGCCAAGTGGAAATTCAGAAGATTATCAATAGTTATTTTGTGAATCTTTATGCTCACAGAATAGAAGACACAGAAGAAATGGGCAGATTCCTAGAAAGGTGCAAATCACAAAAACTGAACCAAGAAGCCAATAACAGCCCACGAAATATGAAACATAATAAAAAGCCTACAGACAAAGAAGAGTCCAGGTCCTGATGGATTCACAGCTGAATTCACAAAAAATTTATAGATGATATAGTCCCTACACTCCACAAACTCTTTAATGAAATGGAAAAGGAAGCAGTCCCCCCAAAGTCCTTTCTGGAGGCAAGTATTATACTGATTGAAAAACCAGGGAAAGACACAACCAAGAAGGAGAACTACAGCCAATCTCCCTCATTAACATAGATGCAAAAATACTCAATAAGATCCTAGCAAATAGAATAAAGCAAGTCATTGTGAAATCCCATTTCATCCCTAAAAGAATAGCTATCATTGAGAAGTCAGGTAATAGCAAATGCTAGAGCAGTTGGAGGGAAAAATAAAACTTCTGCATTGCTGATAGGAATGTAGTTGATGAAACAACTGTAGCAATCAGTGTGGAGATTTCACAAAAACTAGAATTAGGGGTCCCATTTGACCCAGATGGTCACAGACCAGATTTTTCTAGAGAAATTAAAAGCATCACAGCACAGAAATATATGTGAATGAATGTTTATAGAACCACAATTTTTAATAGGTATACCTTCAGAAAACTACCTATGGAGAAAAATACCTATGAAGAATGGAGAAAAAATTATGTGGCATTTTTATACAATGGAGCACTACACAGCTGTAAAGAGGATAAATTTGAGTCTATTATAGGAAAAAGTCTCTGATTCAGACCATAGTCAGACATGAAATAAATTAGATTCTTGTGTATAAACATCATATTGTTTCCCTATCAAAAGAGGTTGAAAAGTAAAAAAGATCTAAGATGTACAGTAAATATCTTGAAATGGAAAGAAACTAGCCAAGAAGGAAAAGAAACTGGAATGAGGGAAAGGTGAAAAAGAAAGAGGGAAAAGGGATGCATACATATATATATATATATATATATATATGTATATATATAATGGTAATTATACTAATAATTTCTAATAGTTCATTGAAAAAAATAGTTTTGCACTTACATTATTTGACCAGTTTTTCATGCCTATATCTTCTAATCTGGGCAACTAGTTTGGAGATAATAATGCACAATGTATTAACCGTTATTACTCTTGTATTATCTTGTTTCGAAGTTTTGTATTTCTTTGTTTTTTGTTTTAAAAATAAAAAAATTGTATGTCTTAGATAACTTCTACTAGTCTCAAATATATATAAATTGGAAGTTAGCCTCTTACTTCATATCAACTATTTCAGTCTTTAATTTCTTCTATCTTCCTTTTAATGGTCAAATATATCTTGTGTCATTATAGCTTTGTCATGGCTTCAACAAGCACCAGTGGCATCTTTTGCTTCACAAAAGAGCAAATAAATGTATTATATTAAACTAAATTTCAACAAAAGTATAAGCTAATAGAGTAGACAAAACTCAAATACTATGATAATGCTCCTAATGTCTATGCTTTCATGTTTAATGTCTTAAATGTGAATTTTATCAATGTGATAATTATTTAGATTATTTTCTCATATTCAGAGATAAGTTAATCATATCACATAAGGTAGAAATTACATACATTGTATTATAAAGATTTCACTGAGTGTGTGTGTGTGTGTGTGTGTGTGTGTGTGTAAAGTAAGACCAAAAATAAAATTGGGAATAATCTTTTTATACATCTCATCCAATATCTAAGAAATGTTGACAACTTTTTCCATAAGGAATTTGTTGTTACTTCTTTGTCTTTCACCATCTGGTGTCTTTGCTTATAATTATTTTGAATATTTTTAAATTAGTTTCTATGGCCAAATATACTACTTCACTTGTATTCTTGCCTTTTGTGAAATTTTCTTTTCAAAGGCCTTCAGATAGCTTACCAGATTAAAGCATCTGATTAGACAGACACAAGGACCTGGGTTTGATCCCTGGCCTGCTGTGCCAGCCCTGCCCCCGAGGCCTACTGTGACAGCAGTTGAGATTGGACATGGAAGGCGCATCCCTGTAATCCCAGTGCTTAAGCAGCTGAAACCAAGAAGATCATTGCAAGTCCAATCTGTGTAGTGAGATCCTACAGACCCAGTACTATATACGGTAAAAAATATTGCGAAAAAAATGTCTTTTCAAATCCTTATGGTGAAAGCTTGACACCTATCTCTCTCTCTCTCTCTCTCTCTCTCTATAAATATATATATATATATAGAGAGAGAGAGAGATGGATAGATATATCGATATGTAGATATAGATAGATATATAGATATACAGATATCTGTAGATATATATAGATATCTACATATCTATCTATATATCTAAAGAGATATTAATATATAGCTACAGATTATATACATATATATTTTTTTTCTCCCCACTAATCAAGGAGTAATGTGCAAAAATTAAAGCACATCTCATAAAATCCCATTAAATTTCATGTCAAATAGTATTTCAATATTTCCTTCTGCATATTACAATTAAGACAGTAGTTTGTGATGTATCGACCACTTAGCCTTCGTGGTACGTCAGAGTGGACACATTGATTTGTGACGGCTGATTCCATGAAGCTATTCCCAACTCTAGCTGTAGATGACATAGCTAAGTAAAAAAAGAAGACACACATTTGGATGCTTGGCTACTCAGTGTTATCAGTATATCATTGCATGTAGATATTCCCTTATAAAACATGCATAATACTGATCACATTTATTTATTTGTTTAATTGTAAAGAGATTAAAATAGTAAAAAACATTAGAAATGATACACAATGTCATTAAATGAACAATAGGAATTCTACAGTGTTTATTATATTGCATATTGTCTTTAAATTAGTTGTTTAGATTAGTAGGTGTAAGCATCTCACCCCAGAAAGAATGGCTGTCACTGAGAAGTGAACCAAAAACAAATGCTGGAGGGGCTGCGAGGAAAAAGGAACCCTTCTCCACTATTGATGGGAGCGCACACTGGAACAGCCACTATGGAAACCAGAGTGGAGATTACTCAAAAACCTACAATTGGAGATTCCATTCAGAGCAGCTATTCCACTCCTGGGCATTTTTCCAGAAGAACTGAAACATAGATATGTGTACACCCATATTTATAGCAGCACATTTATCATACATAGCTCTTGGAAACAACCCAAATGCCCATCAACTGAGGAAGGGTAAAACAAAGATGTGGTTTTTTATAGTATGAAGTACTACTTGCTATAAAAAGGGACTCAAGACTTTTAAACATGGTTTTCTTTTCTTTTTTAGCAGAACCAGGGATTGAACTCAGGTCCCTGTGCTTGCCATGCAAGTGCTTATTCCACTGAGCCATCTCCCTGGCCCTAGGACTCAAGATTTTTATAGGTATATGGATGCAACTACAGACCATACTTACAAGTGAAATAAATCACATGTGTAAATATCATACAGTCACACTAGTGTAAGAACCTGAGAGAGCATATAAAATTTGAAAGATACAATAGATACGGTGAAAGGGGAAAAAACTATTCAAAGGGAAAGAACAACTGGGATGAGGTAAAGAAAAAAAGAAGGAAAGAAAGAAAGCTAAAATAAATATGTATATGTATATACAGGGTAATTCAGATAATTGTACTACGGATTCCTGCAGTTCATGCTATTGAAAGAAGTTCATGCTTACACTTTTTGTCTCTCTCTTTCTTAAATTTTTATGACTTGTGTGATCAATTTTTGTATGCTTATATTTGGAAATTTTGTCACATTTAGGTTAAGCAAATTATTCTTTACAACTATATACATTTCTGAACTATACATTCAGATAGTTTAATTCATCACTTTGTTTTTTTGTTATGAGCATCTCTTTGAGTTCTGCCACTTTATCTGTCTTTTTAGATATTTTGGTCTCTTTATTTTTTTTAAATCAAATAATCTCTCTCCTGTGCATCTTAAAATGATTGCCTGCCACTCTTTTAAACTTAATTGTAGAAAAAGGAGAGCACTTCATGTGTAGATTATTTCTTGGACTCCAATCAGTTGAATTAATTTAGTAAAAGTGTAGCCCATTGAACTAATTGCTCTGACTGTGAGGTCGGGTTTTTACTGATTGGATTAGGTCAGAGTTCTATTGCCCATCTCTGAGAGAAGAAACTAGATCCCATCCAAAGATAAGGCTTTTAAGGACAGGTAGTCACTACATGAATAAATTGCACTACTGCACTACCTACAATAATTATACTCTTGCAGCTTTTACTCCATTAAGGGAGTCTAAAATTAAGTTTCTAAAAGTTAGAATCTGAGATGTACTAAAAACGTATTGAACACACTGGTGTTAGAGAAGTGACAAAATGAGAACAGAAAATGGAAGTGGCATTCTCAAAACTAAGGGCATACTAGGAGTTGTTACACAGTGTATTCTGTAAGAATCCTTCCTAAGCTTTGTGACGGAAAAATTTAGTTAGGTTCAAGTGATATAGACAGACAGCAGGCAGACGAGCAGTACAGCTTTAGATAAGATTTTCTGGCTACTTGTGTTCAGTTGCTACAGTGTTATAAAGACAGTGAGTGTAGTTTTTAGATCCCCATAATTTGCAGTGTGAAAAATTTTGCTTGCCAACTTTAAAAGCGAAGTGGACATCACCTGTCCAATGTAAGAAATCAATAAAAGTACATAATGTGATTTGAGCTACCCTAAATTGCTCAGTCCTCTGCCAGAATCAAGGTTAAGCAAATAGCTAAGACTGTCTATTTCCTGATTCTGCATTAGAATGAGGTACAGAATGAGCAAAGGAGTCAGTTTCAAGCTACACACAGAAAAATTCTTCCAAATTGTAATTTTATTGTGAGTTATAGGAGTGATAAAATTCATGATGCAATTTTTGAAATGTCAAAGAGAGCATTATAACACTTTGGACTATCAGGTCAATAAAAATATCTTCTAAAATGGCCTCACACTCAGACATTTGTATTGTGTGTTGCACATCATTTGAAGAGGAATCCATTTAAATGCAAATTACAGTCACAAAGCAGTGAAACCAAATTACATACAGGCAAGACTAGTTGAAGAAATTGAGTAGTTAAGCATTTATCAATCCAAGTCAAACATAGATTTGTTTCTTTTCAAAAAGCACTACTTGGCAAAATCTGGAGTTGCATTTCCACAATCGTTACTGAATTACATCATTTAATATGCTTATAGTAATGCATTCGTATTTTAATAAAGTTTTCATGCATCTAACATATTTTATATCCCACATCCATCCTCTGATGGTAAACACTGTCCTATTAAATCATTTATGTAATTTTTTAAAAATTATGCACAGGAGACCAGGGAGATGGCTCAGTAGAATAAGCGCTTCCCTGGAAGGCACAAGGGCCTGAGTTCAATCCCTCATTCTG
Source organism: Ctenomys sociabilis (assembly GCA_004027165.1). Classification (NCBI taxonomy): domain Eukaryota; kingdom Metazoa; phylum Chordata; class Mammalia; order Rodentia; family Ctenomyidae; genus Ctenomys; species Ctenomys sociabilis. Next base: position 18,758 of record PVKA01017178.1, read on the forward strand.
GCAAAATAAATAAAAATAAAAATTGTAGACGGTAAAAATGAAGAAATGTGGGGAACTAAAAGTCACATAGTAGTTTTTACCAAGCCACATTATTTTACCGAGTAGTACATTAAATGAGATGCAAAAAGTGACTCTGTGAAAAGGAATAATTACAAAAGCAATACTTAGATTTATGGCATTGTAACAGCATGGTGTACAAAAAGTGATATAGCATTGAAAATAATTGAAATAAGAACAATCTAAAGCACATTGGATGAATATGTACACTATTATTATTAACTCTCAGCCCAATTAGGGTAAAGGTACTGGGTATTTATATAATATGCTTGAATAATTAGGCAATTCTTTATTAACTGAATTAAAATATATTACATACCATGGTATACTGTATCTCCTTTTATAACTGAATGAATGCCAAATTACGTTGACCAAAAAAATTTATTATGAAATATGTATTGCCAGTGAACGATTATGAGACATAATTGTGAATTAAATTTCTTTGATGTATGAATTTTCAAGTTACTTATCTAAATGAGCTCTGTAGGTTTTATCATTAAAGGAATCTGTCCATCTCATGTGAACTGCAGTAGATGTCCATATAGTTTGTCCTAGCGTTGCCTTGTATGGTAAATATTTGTGGGAAGTTTTATTACTTTTATACTCTTAATATTAGTAATTTATGTCTTTTTCCTCATGTTTTCCATATATATATATATATACATATATATATATGTATGTATGTATGAGTGGTAATGTATATGTTTATATTTTCCAAATACAAACTTGCTTTCATTTATTTTCTTTGTTATATTTATGCTTTGATCTTTAGTTGTTTATTTTATTAACTGCCTTTAAGGTTTATTTTAGTGACTTTTCATCTTTATATTTTTTAAAAAATCACTGATTTTGTACTGTTTCAATTGAGGGAAAGGATAACGTACATCAGAGATCATTGCCATCAGAAACACCTCTTCATTTAGCTAGAAAATCATCTCCAATTGTATTAGCATATTCCGTTTGTAGTAAGATCTCTATAATACACTGTTGTGTTATATTTGGGGGATATTGTAGAAAATATTGCCATTTTATAAGTTTTTGTTCATTTCACTCTAAATCACTAAGAGTTCAAAGTACTTTGGGGAGATTCTGGTATCCTAGATGTCCTGATAAATACATAGAATTAATAGGTGTGTTTATATTCTGAAAATGCTCTTAAATCAAAAGAAGCTACTCAGCTCTGGAGCTCAGCTTTCTTCCATTGGTATTATGACATTTGAAGAAATTGTCATGAAAGTTTCCTGTCAATTTTGTCTCCTTCTTCATTAGCTATTCTGCTTGCCCTTTCCATTTCTTTCTTTAATGTCTTGCTCTTTTCTCTGTTTTCTGCTATCTCAGAACATCTTCTAGGATGCATCTTCTTCCCATAAAATGGTATTTTAAAAAATAAATTTTCTTTACTTAGTTTTTGTAATGCTGAGGGTAGAACAATTCAAGGCCTTGCATACAAAAGGCAAATTCTATGTCACTGAGTTATAACCTCACCCTGCATCACTATTTTCTTCTCAGGTACTGTATCTAAGGCACTTAATTCAGAGGATTAATGTATAAAAGGCAGAGCTTGTATGGCTGTTGATCTCCAGGAGAAATCTGCTGCCTCATGGGATGTCAAAATTTAACAGTTCCCTCTTCTTAATAATGACTTCCTGAGTTTTCTTATAGTTGGTGTCACATCTTTAGAAAGTCTAGCTTCCTTTGTCCAAAGTGTCCTCATGTCAGTGTGCCCCCATTGCCCTCCTCAGCCTTTACTTCAGTGCCTGCATTTTCATCCCAGAATCCCGCTCTGCAGCTCCTCTCTGCTTGGAAACTGACAAGCAGTCATTTGTAGTTGGCAAAGCTATACTTTCTCCATTTAATTTCTGTCCTATCTTCTTTAAAAAATGAAACAAATGCTCTTTTGAAGAAAAAACTTTAACCCAAAGCTGTGTGAAATTGAGGTGGAACAAAGTCTTTTGCTCACCGTAAGTGTGTGTGAATGCATTTTTCTTTCAATCACTGAAAAAAGTTCTGGAATATACTCTTTGGTTCCACTGAAAAGTCCTGCTTTCAAGCCTAGCCCTATTTCAACGATTCTGTAATTCATTTACAAGTCAAGCATGGTGGCACATGGCAATCCCAGGACCTGGGAGGCTGAGGCAGTAGGATCCTTGTGAGTTCAACATCAGTCTGGGCTACAAATTAAGTTCAAGGCCAGCCTGAGCTGCACTGAGAGACTCTGCTTCAAAAAGTAAAAATAAATAAATAAATAAATATAATGCATTTATAAATGTATTTTATTATCTCATTTACTATAGTTCTTCAATATTGTGACAGTAAATAATACCTTTTTGAGGTACTCAAAAGAACCTGAGAAATGTAGGAAACTAAAATGTGAGCATAAAATTCTGTTAAAATGTTATAAAACTGCATAAGATACTTTTCCAAGTTTTAAATTTATTGTGTACCTCTAAATTTTAAAGAGAATTTGAAAATTTATGTTGTTCTTTATCACCAAAATTTCCTAAAGTTCACCATTATATATAAAAGTTAAGATTCATGATGAAAAAAATATATATTCTTTTCTTGTTTCTCAAAATGAGTTGTTGTGAGTACATAACACACATTTATTCTTTTATATCCACTTATCCTCTTATATCTCATTCTCTTAGTCCTCCTGCCATTTGAAAAAAGTTCTGTCTACTTCCTATTATCTTTTACTTTGCTCTTAATTCATGAATTGGGTTTTTTTATAGGAAAAACCATGTGATACTTAAACTTGTGTATATGACTTATTTCAGTTCATATTATAGCCCAAAAGTATATTCATTTTCCTACAAATGAATGAAGTTTATCTTTCTCTGTCACATACTCCATTGCATATAAGTACAGGAGTTTCCAGATGATACATAGGCCTACTCCAAGAGTTGACTATTACGAATTCTAGCAGTAAGCATGCATGTATCATTACCATAAGGTGTTGTAACTCTTCTACAAAGACACTTAAGAGAATATCTGAATCAAATGGAATTTCTTTTAATTTTTTTTGAGGAATTTCTGCAGAGATTCCATAGTGTATGTGCTAGTTTACATTCCCATCAACAGTGGGAAGGGCTTGCTTACTCACTGCATCCTCGTTAGTATCTGTCATTTCACTGATGGAAAATAACCACACTTTCTGGAATAAGGTGAGATCTCTTTCTTTCTTTCTTTCTTTCCTTCTTTCTTTCTTTCTTTCTTTCTTTCTTTCTTTCTTTCTTTCTTTCTTTCTTTCTTTCTTTCTTTCTTTCTTTCTTTCTTTCTTTCTGTTTTGGTGGAACCTAGGATTGAACTGAGGCCCTTGCACTTGCCAGGCAAGCACTTATTCTACTGAGCTATCTCCCTCGCCCCTCACTCTTATTTCAATTCACATTTCTCTAATGGTCGCCAATGTTGAACATATTCTTTTTTATACATTTGTTGGTCTTTTGCACTTCTTCAGAGAAGCAGCTATTAATTTTATCTGACCATTTCTTTGAATTGGGGGCTTATATTTGGGGAGAATGTTTTTCCAGTAATTTATATATTTTAGTTATTAGTCCTTTGTATGAGGAATAGATAACAAAAATGATTATTCCTTCTACTTATTGGTTCTTTACTCTGTTGATTGTTTGCCATGCAGAACTGTCATTGGTTTCTTTGCTTTTATATGTGTTTGTATAATGTCTCACTATACAAGTTGGACTTACAGTGATCCTTCTGTATCAACCTGCCCAGTGCTGGGATTACAGGTGTGAGTCACCATGCCGGAACTCTGTGACCAGCTCAGCATGCCTTAGGGTGGGACTGACATGGCATGTGTTACTGTGGTCCCTGAGTTTGCTTAAGCAGGGACTCTGTCCAGCTGAACTATCTGGACAGCCCTGCCATTTTTTTCTTTGTCCTACTTTGTTTCTATTATCCCATTTGTTCATAATTGTTATTATTTCTTACACTTTTGGGGTTGTTTTCAGGAAAACCCTTTCCTACTTCAATGTCTTAGGAATTTTACCTATCTTATCTTCTACCAGATTATTTCTGTTTTTAACATAGAGATATTTGATCTCTTTCGATTTGACCTTAGCACATGATGAAGGACATTAGTCTCTATTAAATCTTGTGCATATGTATAGCAACTTTGCAGCACCATTTGAAAAGAGCCTCACTTTACTTCAGCTTATGCTGGAGGTCTGTTTGTCAAAGATAAGATAGCTCAATGTGCCTAGACTTATTTCTCCATCTTTTATTCTCTTCTAATTCCTGTACATCTGTTTTCTCCTCAATATCATTATAGGTTTGAAGTACAACATGAAGTTCTGGATTTTGATGTTTCCTGCTTTGCTCCAGCGTTACTTTTGCTATTCCTTTCTGGGCCTCTTGTTGTTCCATATGTATTTTAATTTTATTTTTATCTAGTTCTCTGAGGAATGCTCTTGGCATTTTGATTAGCATGACATTAAATCTATATGTTAGAGTTTGAAAAATAGACATTTTAACAACACTGGTTCTGACCTTTCAAGGGTCAGAGGATATCTTCCCACTTTCTGATGTTCTCTTCCATGTTTTTTGCAGAGGACAGTAGTTTTCATTGTAGAGTAGTGATGGTTGATACATCGTGTCAGCTCGAGATGTCTGAACCTTGGCTGGATCTGCTTGTCCACTCCATGTCCTAGGCGATGGGTAGCCCTGCCCCAGGTTGGGGAGAACCTGACCCAGAGCGACTCAGCGTGAATAGGGCACACAAAAGAGTTGTGCAAGGTTTCTGTGTCCCAATTCCGGGGAGGAGCTCTGATCAGCCAGGCACCATTTAACTGCCGCGCCTCGCCACCTTGGAGGAGCTCTGATCCTCCAGTCTACACAGACAGCTTAGAAGGAAGAGAGAGAGTCTGATGGGCTCCACAGCTGCTCCTCCTCCTCTGCTCTTTGTTGTTTTCTGTCGCCATGTACTGCTGCTATTTGCCTTGGAACCATCACAGTATGGACTGAATCCTCCACTGTGAGCTAAATAAGCCTTTCCTTCCTTCATTTTGGGGGTTGGTATTTTGCCCCAGCAAGGAGTAAAAGTAAGAAGATAAGAGTTCTTTCATTTCCTTGGTTAAGTTAAGGTCTAAGTATTATTTTTTTACTGATGATATTGTTAATGGTATTATTACTTCAGTTTCTTTCTTAGTGAGTTTATTAGTGATGTGTAGGAACACAACTTATTTTTTATGTTGATTTTTATTGGACAAAAGTAGAAACTGTAACTTTATTATTCTAGGAATATTTTGGCAAATTTTTGTGGCTCTTAAATTATGTAAAGGATCATATATGTTGGTCTTACTTGGTGAACTCTCTTCTTCCTTCTTAAATTCATTCATTTCATTACTTTTTCCTTGCCTGATTCCTCTGGCTAACTTTTCAAGCATTATATTAGTGGGAGTGGTGATAATGGATGTTCTTGTATTTTTCCTGGTTTTAGAGGAAATATTTTCAGCTTTTCACTGATTTAGTATGATATTATTCATTGATTTTTCATATATGGAATTATTAGATTGAATTATGGTTCTTTTATGTCTATTTTATTCAGTTTTTTTTTAACATGAACTTTTTCTTCACCTGTTGAGATGATAGCATGATTGTGTCATTAATTCTGATTAGGTGATGCAATATATCATATAGTGATTTACATGATGTATGTATGTTGAACCTACCAATTATTCCTGGGATGAATCGTTCTTGTTCACAATAATCTTTTTTATGTATTCGCCACAGGGTCTCACTATGCAGCTCAGACTCATAGTGATCATCCAGTCTCAGCCTTCCCAGCACTGATATTACAGGGGTACATCACCACACCTATTTTCAATGATCAGCTTGGCTCCTGGAGCCAGCATAGCATGTGGTACAAGGGATAAAACATAGGCCCTTGTGCTTTCCAGACAGACACTTAGATCCCTGAGAGGAGGATATCTTTTTTTTCAGCCATTCTGAAAATGCAGAAAAATGAAAAATAAAATGATCAAAGTAACTGATTAGTTTAACTAGTCTAGGGAGTCACAGTAAGGAAAAAATTATTGATGGTCCTTTTCATTTTACAATAAGAAAAGAAAAACTTTAATTAAAAAAATGCATTGCACAATACATATATATATATGTATTATATATATATATGTATTCTGTGAATCAAATACAATATAGTCATAACAGACATAAAAGAAAAACAAATGAAAAATTCAGCATATTTATGTAGCAGAAGAATTAATGCTACTCATATATCCATACCCCATAAATTAATACATAGATTCACCATTCACTATAAAAACTTATCACAATTTACTGATGAAAATATTGTTGCTACTTTGGATAACAGTACTGCTGATTTATGCTGGTCTCTGAAAGGACCACCCAATGCTTAATCTTTTTGTCTCTCCCTTTTACTTTTTCATAATTTTGACCTATTTTGTATGTTTATTTCTACAATCTGAACAACTACTTTGAAGATAGTAATATGTAATATAACAACCATTGCCACACTAAAAATACAAACCCCAGGTGATAGTTTTGTGAAAATCAAAATAATATTTCTGAAAATGATAGACAATTTCAGATGACCAATAACAGGTAAACAGCTTTAGAGAAAAAAATCAAATAACAATATTTGACTTAAATATTTATAGTAGGTCTACACCTATCAAAATGGTGTGATAATGGTAAAAGTATAAAAAAGAAAGGAGTCTTAAAATACCATTCACTTATATACTTAAATAATTCTCATAAAAGGTGCATAGATGGCTCAAGAGAAGAAAGATGGTTCCAATATATGATGCAGGGATATTAGTACCTCAATAATTAATGTAAAACTTCATCCCCATAAACGAATACAAGTTTATAATTGACCATAGTACAAAATGTAAGAGGTACATCCAACATTTATATGGTACAGTATAGTAGAAAACGCTTGTGATTTTTCAGAAACGTTATTCAGATAAGACACACAAAACCAAAATAAAAGGCCATTTACAATTCAGTAGCTATTAAGAAAACTTAGATTATAAGAAAATATTTAAAGTGTAAGTGTGTAATAAGGAACTTCTTTATACAAAACAATAATTATGTATTTCTGTGTATAAAAGAATAGTGAAGTGAAAAATAAACTTACACTATTAAGTTAGCAGGAATATGAAGCAAATGGGCACCTTGAATATTCAGGATGAGAGTCCAAACTTTTGCAGCTTCAATTTGGAGAACTGAAGAGTAGTTTCTTTTATTTTTAATGCTTGCACCTTTTTGGTTTGTTTGTTATGTGGCTTGGTTTTTTGAGACAGGATTTTAGGCTGACCTTGAAATCACTGCCTTTCCCAGGCAAGCTTTTCAATCAGTTCGTCTTGGGACCGTGCGCTTACCAGGCCCGTGCCTGTGTCACTGAGCCTTACACCAGCTGCCCAGGTTTGCTTTGAACTCACAGCATCTGGATGCCGGTATCATAAGCAGGTGCCACCATGCCTGACTTACCATTGTATTTTTAATCCATGTTTGTTTGGTTTTTCTCCTATTTGGTAAAATAAAGGAAATCTATTTGTTTATTATTAGCGCATGTTTGTACCACATAATATTTAAATTCCTTGTACATAGACTGAAATAAAAGACAATTGAAAGTAGTGATGTACTGTTTTCAAAAGGGAAAGGGAATCAGTAGATGAAGAAGCAGGGAAGGAGAGGAGGAAGAGGAGACAAATAAGAAATCAAAGTGTATTATACATGTGTGCCAACCTTGCACCAGAAGTGTAAACATTATGGACTCAAGAGGAGTAATTTGTTAATGAACCTAAATATACAAAGGCAAACTCTGGCGTATTACAGACACGGAAATCCTATTCCCAGTAACTTCTCCAAGTGCAGTGAAGGCATGTGTCCACACAATGCTGTGTACATTTGTGTTCTGGGCACTATATTCAACATAAATAGTCATAAACTGCTGAAAATAGCATACATAATGTACTAATTGTCAATAAAATGACACCTAATTATACCTAATAAAAGGCTGTGAGCGGTTTTCATAGACATAATGGAAACTTAAAAGCTAGATAAAAAGACTATTCTTCTGTACAACATATTTATTTTAAAACTTCTAGAAAATGTGTAAAATAGCATAGCAGCAAATAAGTAATATCAGAAGCCTGGAGTACAGAAGGTACAACCAACAAAGCAGAATAAAAGAACCTTTTGGAAGGTGGCATTTTTCTAGGAATTAAGCACATGGTGGTTACTTATATACATAGTGTACCAAAAATGTAGGCACAACTCAGGAAAAAAGTTCTATAAATATTTTAATACTAAGTTTATTGGGATAGTATGAGATTAATCCAAGTTATCTTTGGACTTACAACTATAAGAGGTGCTTGAAATGGTAGCCACTAGCTCCCAAACATCTATTAGTATGGTGAACTGCTGCATGGGTAACCTTGGACATTGAGATTCTGCACATGCATTTTAAGTTTTTTCTCTAAGAGATCAGAGTATAGTGGGTTTTCAGCAATATATGACATCCTCTGGGTTTCCACTACATGAAGAGAACACCATAGGTTGAAAAACACATCATGTTTTCTCTTCCTGAAATATATTGTATAGCTAACAGGTGTTCAACTTGGTACATGCTGCTGAATTAAACTAGCATGGTGCTGGGTGTGGGAGACCTACCTGAGGGTGTTGCCAGTAAAGGCAGAACAGGAGAAGCTGCCAAAATGCTGCTAGGGATGCTGGTCCAAGCTGTTGGAGATGCTGGACACTGCTGGTCCTCTTGGGCTGTTCTGCTGGAGGACCTTGTCATGCTGCTGGCTTTTCTGATGAACTTTGGAGAAAGTTGGGTCCTCATCCTGAGCATCAGCTCCTGGCTCTGGAGAAGGTCGTGCACTGCTCAGCCTCATGAAGCTTGTCGCATTGGTTTCCTGGTGGGAACTTGGCTTTCCTCATCGCTGGAGGACTTCAAGACCTCACTGTTGCTGAGAACCGCTGTGGTAGTTTTGGAGGCACTCCAGTGCTTATCTTGACCATTGCTTCCTAGCTTCAGTTGAGATCCCTCAGCTTGCTGGCACAGATCCTTCATCCCTCTGGCATAGACTTCCTAGTTTCCACCAATGGCCTTTGGGCCTTTTCATCACATATCCATGAAGTGGGTCTGCATGGGACTTTGTTGTGGATTCTAGCCTTAGTTGGACTGGTGGGAGACATTGCTATGAATTCTAGGTTCTCAGCTGAATTTGTTAGTATTTCGTGTTTGGATAGATTTCCTGTACTTGTAATATAATATTCTTGGGGGATTCATTATAAAATATCAATAAAAATGTGTCCTGTACTATATTATTCACCTTGGAAAAAACTCAAACTATCTATCATCTATCTATCTATCTTTTTTTTTTTTTTTTTTTTTTTTTTTTTTTTTTTTTTTTTTTTTTTTTTTTTTTTTTTTTTTTTTTTTTTTTGTCTTTTTGAGACAGGGTCTCACTATGCAGTTCGGGCTGGCCTTAAACTCACTTTGTAGCTCAGGCTGGTCTCGAACTCACAATAATCCTTCTGCCTCAGCCTCCCGAGTGCTGGGATTACAGGCATGCGCCACCACGCCCAGCCCATATATCTATCTATCTACCTACCTATCTATCTATCTATCTATCTATCTATCTATCTATCTATCTATCTATCTATCTATCTATCTATCTATCTAACTGTATTTGTAATATTTCATTAAATATTACACTTAGAATTTGTAATCAAGATTAATTGGAAAAAAATTCTGAATGCCTTAACTGATCTAACAGATGCTAAATTGTGTTCATATGGAAACCTTGTTCCACAAGATTCTTTTCATCATTGCTGGAGTGTGGAATAAGGAGGACCATTGCTCATGTACTACAAAGACATATTGTCAATAGCATATCAATTTTATATCATTGTATGTTTGTTAGTTCACCTATACACTAAGAAATAAAAATAAGGGATTAATATTTTCCAGTTAAAAAAAAAGCATGACTGGTGTCATTAATGATTTGGAGACATAATTTAGCTGAGATTGTCAGTTTTCTCTGATCCTTGTTCAAAACTAAAAAAAATACTTTGTCTCGGATATCACAGTGATCTTATTTCATCTTTGTTTCTAGCTTAGTATCTTGTGACCCAGCCCTGTCCAATGAGACTGAGAGATTTACCTGGGAATAATGACAAAGTGAAAATAGAACAGCCTTAGCCTTCAACGGAAGAGAATATTTTTTCTGCCCATTATGATGTTTGTGTGTGAGGCTTGGAATATCACCAGAGTAATATAAGATAGCAGATGATGGAATAGTAGAAAAATGACTTTAATCTTATCACTACATCTGCTAACTTATTCTCCAAATTTGGGTACTATGAGGAAGTAAATTTATTTACTGCCTGAATGCCTTTGCAATCAGTTATGTTATTAGTTGATAAAACACCCTACCTGATATAGAAGAAACATAATCTTGACACTGAGACAAAAAGATGGCCATACCAAAAATCTTATTTTTTCCAAGCATTGTGTATTTGGAAAAAAAATAATGCCCTACAATAGTTTTGCATAGTGACCAAAGAATAGATCTGGGCTTTAATAATTATATGAAATTTAATGATGTTTTACAGAAAAGAATGATGCTGCTAGAGCTCATTTAATATCACTTTGCTTGAATAACTGAGAAAGGAAATAAATTCAGGGTTCTTACTATATCACCTAATTGCTTTATTTTTATTTCCTGTTACTTTATGATCATTTTTTTTTACAACTACTGATTTAAAAAGGTAATTCATCTAATTATTGACTTCCTTAAATGTTAATAAGTATAGCTTTGTTACATTTGTTTCTTCTGCCAAAGAGATGGCTCAGTATAATAAACGCCTGCCTGGCAAGCACCAGGGCCTGAGTTCAATCCCTGGTTCTGAAAAAAAAAAATTGCTTCTTCTGACTAAAATGATTATTGTATGAAATTTAACTTTAGGGGCTGGGGAGATAGCCCAGTAGAATAGGTAGGAAGTAGAATTGTCTAGGAAGTGCAGGATCCTGAGTTCAATACCCAGTACCACCAAAAAAAAAAAAAAAAAAAGAGAAATTTAACTTTATAGTACATGTGCAAAAAGCTGAAATAGATATTGTCTTTTCTTTCACAGGATCCATTTAAAAAGATCAAGTATTCTAACATTGTTTAAACTTTTTTCATCTTCCTTTGGAAATGCAATCAGTTATAGTTGTATAAGGCATAAAACATAATCACACAAGTTTTCTTTTGTCACACTTTAATTTTATCAAAAATAGTATTTTCTTCTTGAAATCTTTTTCCTAATTCACCATATTTGGTGCTAAGCTGCATCGTACTGCTTCCCCAGATTAAATTCATCCACAGTGGATGAAAATTTTCTATCAATATTTTGTTTCTAAGACATATTTCCTGGTATCTGTAGACAATTATGAAAGAAATGTTCAAAAGTTTTTGTCCAAAGTATTACCCTAATATCCACTTAAACAGAAATAAATTAAAAGGGAAAAAATTAATTGAATTTTGTATTTTTTTCACATTTAAAAATACTGTACCATCAGCCTTCTATTTTCAATAGCTTCTAATTGACTCGGTTTCCGAAGTCAAGGAAGCAATATCTATTCAGTCTAAGTACATGATTTTAATCAGTGTATTTCCTCTTTTGTCTAGCATTTATTTGTACTGAAAACAGCAAAAGTGTTTTTACCAAGAATTTCATTAATTTTATTATCATAATTATAATTTCAGAAATAAATTGAATAATTATCATAAAATGTAAGTTCACTACTGTAGCTCTAGAGAGTTATTCTTGTTTTCTAGAACATACCTGACAACACCCTTAAACCTGTCTAACAGTAGTCTTTCTTCAGTTTGATGTGCAGAGACAGAGTACCAAATGTCATGAAATTCCAAGAAGAGGTTCTTCTAAACAGGAAGTGGTAACAAAGGGAAAAAAATATCCAGGATTGACTTTTAATTCTATAAGGGATGAAACTAGCTTTCACCCTTGTATATGACTTTTGAAATTTGTTTTCACAAATACATAGGAACTGTTTCCTTAATAATTTCATGTAATATTTTCATTTTCCTTTCACAACTTTGCTTAAATTTCTCTCCTAGAAATGTATATTTTTTGTCATTGTTTCTTAGTCCTTATGTAAAACTTGATGTTTTTATTTTGTAGTTAATGTTTACTAAGCTTTAAACAAATTCTTTTCTTTTTCACTTTTCACTCTGTGTAAGATCCACTCTAGGTAGAATATACTCATCAATGGAACCAATTCTTACAATGCTTATGAAATTCATAAGAATTTATAATTCAGTGAATAGAAAATGCTTAGTTGACTCAGGAAGCCAAAATTAGAAGCTGTTGAGAAGGCTGATGAGAGAGAGAGAGAGAGAGAGAGAGAGAGAGAGAGAGAGAGAGAGAAAGAGAGACTTTTGGACAATAATACAGGAAATTTTACTATTTACTTTTGGATACATGAAACCATCGGCAATCAGTGCCTTCATTTAGGACATATTCATTTGCTTGCATGGATATTGAAATGATTAAATTGGCTTTTCTAGACAATATCAATATAGCTGGAAAGTACTATAATTAAGAGAAATCAGATATAGCCAAAAAGTTCCTCTTTATAAACATATTTGAGTATTTATATAGCATAATATATATATACATGTATTACTATTTGATTATAGAATTTCACTGAACAACTAAAACGACATTTCATTTCACTTCCAAAGTTGATTGAGTATGATCATCATCTAAGAAAACATAATATTAATTACATAATTACACAGCTTATAAGTTTTTAATAACTTTTGAAAATTAACCTAATAATTTTTAAGTTAATAATTTGTGGATGTTCTATAAGTAACAATTATTACTTTGGCTAATAAATATATCTAGTACTTAGATCTTTGCAAAAATCATATGCTGGAAATCAGGAACAGTATTAGAAACGCACCAAGTCAACAGTATTCATTCTCTCGTTTTTCTGCACAGCAATGACAACTTTTGAACAGACTCTTGAGGAATAGTAGGCTTCACACTCTTTCAAATGGCTACATTCTTAGAGATTTCCTTCCTTCAAACTTTTGTATTATTTGTCCTGTGCCTCCAAATCAGATCTTCAGTGTCTCTCATCTTTGCTTCTCATAATGAAACTGTCAGGTCACATGTATTACTAAGTGCCACAAGTGCTGGCCTAGCAAGTGCAAGGTTCAGAGTTTTATTTGTGCTCCAAAAAAATAAAAAATGAAGAAGAAAACACCTGCCAGTCTTCATGCCAGTTGATGCCAATTGGGATGTGAATGTCAATTAACTAGGAATTGGCCTGAAATCACCTCTCTTTTTGTCCCTTGGTAATTTCTTTTGCTTGTTTTATTTTCAAGACAGTATAATAATCAATAAGGCATTAGGAATGATACACATTTAGAAAACCAAGATGAGAGGCATTCAACCATGAGTTTTCTATTACACATTGCTCACTTGTATTGGAATCTTATATTGACTGATACAGGAAGGTCATCCAATTTCTTTACAACTACGTAGTTTGCATCATTAAACCACATCATGAAAAATGGGTCTCAATAGTGCCCTCATGTCTGTACATATGTTTTTAACATCTTCTTCTTCAAAGTTTGTTGGACTTGACAAATTAGGTGGAGAGAATATGGCAGCCATGACAGATGTGACACTCATTGAAAAGTTACAAATGCCTGAGATTTCTAGTAATACTGGGAATCTGTATTGCTTCTTAATTCAACTGCTAATTTCACTCGAGCAGGCAAATAGTAATGGCGTTCCCCCAGTTATAACCTGAGCTACTTTTAAAGTAGTGTTTCGCTGAATTCAAGCACCTATAATAATTGAATGCCAATAGATTACCCATCTCTGACAAGACTAAACAAAAAAGGGGCTCCAAAGAAGGATAAATATGCAGCTACTGTTGTGTAATTCTATGAGAAGAAATATTTGCACTAATAGTGTTTGGACAGGATATCCTGTCTGCTTCTTGTACTGTGGATAACCACTAGGAAAATAACAATGTAAAATATATTCATTATTGAAACTGTACTATAATTCAGCTTTAAAAAATGATAGGTACACAGCTACATACTCAATTCAGTGAGAAGAGGGATCAACTCTAATAGTGTTTGTAAATAGAATATCATGTCTGCACCTTGTACAACAAATAACCACTAGGGAAACAATATGCAATGTATTATTGATTGCACCTGTTCTACTAATTTAATTTGAAACTGTCTCATTGCTAGGTGTTCTTCAATAAAATTATGGGAAAAAATAAATAAATAAAGTAGTGATCTAGAAAACAAAGGCTTTGTGACCCACTACCATTTCCTTTGAAAACACTGTTCCCTTGAGTTCACTTACTTCTAAACAGTTGTAAAACACTTTATTGTTTTTAAAAGGTTGCAGTAGTGAGGCAATGAAATAAAATTTTCACTGAAAATTATGGCTAAGAGCCAGGCATGATGGTATATGCCTACAATCCCAGCACTTGAGAGGCTGAGGCAGGAGTATCTTTTTGAGTTCAAGACCAGCCTGGGCCAGGAAGTGAGCTCAAGATCACCCTGCACTGCGTAGTGAGACCCTGTTTTAAATTATAAAAGCATCTCTGACCTGCAGGAGACAGCACTGGTGTCAATTTTAATTGTTAAAAACTACTTTCTAGCATACCTCTAGTTCTTTAAACAAAATGTCCATTTATAATAGTCATAAAACTTTATATATTTTACACATGCACATTTAGCATGAAGGTAACTGTAACTGGCCTGCTAGTGAATATGTGTACTGTGTATACATGAATGACTGCAGGAATTTTACATTATTTAAATTTCTATTTCTTTGAGCAGATAAATTTATGGTGAGTTACATTCTTTACCAGAATAGAAAAAAAATCTCTAAATTAAAAGAGTATGTGTTGCACAGTTACTTACTCTAACTCCTGATTTTATAACACTTGCAGTTATAAAATTAATTAAATCTGAATTAATTCTAAATTCACCTTCTGGATGTGCTAAGAGAAATTATGTGCGACAACAAGTATCTATGAATATGTGAGTAGGAATATGTAATGAGTGACGCTCTACTTGCCCATTGTTTCTATAGATAAAATTAATTGAGACCCAGTTTTTGATTGGCAATCATAGTTTAAAAGTCAGTTTTATTAATGTCACCATTATAGATTTTTGTCTTGATATACTAAGAAACTTCTGGACCTTGGAGGTCACAAAGCAGATTGAATTTGTCACACATCACATTCATATGATTAAAAAATTCAAAATAGTTCATATGAAACAATTCTGAAAATTTTTCTAAAAATTTTACAATGGGCTAGTCAAATAATCAATATTTGAAAGGGCTTGTTTGCATACTTCACCACATGCAGAATTTATTTTTAAAATTATGTAGGCACAAACATAATACTCTTCCAAGTGTATCTCCATGTTCTTTGCAATATTAAGTCTTGAGCACTTGAAAAAGAAGGGTGAGTAATTAAAATTGGAAATGCAGTATTCTTTATTTCTTTCCAATTATAGTTGAGTAATCTGTATGATACGTATTACAAAATGTTTTCTTTATATTGACTTCGTTATAATAATACAGCAACTATTTTATCTTTAAAGAAGCTATGAAAGATCACAGTCTTACAATTCATCTTGTTCAATTTAAATATTAAAATAATATTTTAAAATAAACTGTTCTGCCCTTGAGAGAAATGTTCTATAGTTTGAATCTGTGCCAATTACTTAGTGCTTTCTCTTTTCTATGAATTTTGAGAAGTTAACCATAACTGTTGCATAACAGTCACATGAGGTCTGTATTTATCAGCTTCCTTTAGCTGGGAACCAATATTTGATTTCCACAACTTGATAACTGGCTTACGTTGGCTCATAAGTTCATGGGCTCCTACCCGTTATCATCTGGTTCCAAGACAGGTGCATCACTACAGAAAGAAATGACAGAGAAAAAATATTTAGTCCGTGCCAGGCAGGAAGCAGACCATAAGAACAGAAGCAGAAAGGAAAGAGTCAAGAAACCACAGGTCTTACCCAACCTCATGCTGCCATGACTTACCCAGACACAACTAAAAGAGTACGTTACTAATCTGCTGGGTATTCCTTAATCAAATCCAGTTGCTACCTTGATGCATAGTCACAAGATCATTTTGTGCTTTCTCATGATGGCATGTGAATCTTCTTGTACTCAAAGTTTAGCTATTCTTTTTTGAAGCGCACACAGCATTATCAAGTGTATAGACAATATCATAGAATATGTAAATATATAATAAGTAAATATATTGCAAAAATTGCTGACGAAAATCATTATAAATTATTTAAAAGAAGGCAAAGATGGTTACATAAAGGCTTTTTTAAAGTGAATTTGCAGAAAGGATTTCCCTGATAAGTCAATGTAAAGAGAAAAATAAAAGAATTAAAGAGTAATTTATCTAAAAGGAGTATATCCTTGGTAAAAGAAGCTAGTAATGCAAAGCTTCTAGAATTGCAGAAAGAGATAACTAAAGATGTCAAAGTGACTGTAGAAACAAGCATAAGGAATGTGATAGAAACAGAGGTTAAAGGCATAGCTTCTGCTATGCCAAGCTATGAAAAACTTTGACATCACAGTAAGAACTTTGAGTTCTACCCAAGAGAGGCAAAAATCTACTGAAGACGCAGGTGTCAGAAGAGTATCATTGTGATAATAGAGTTTTTATATTTCCAGATTAATGTAGATCCGTTGTGGGGAAAGTTGAGTCCCACAGGAAATCCCTTGATAAGATCTCAAATCAGAGATTGTTTATTGATTTTGAAGGATGTTATACTATATTTGAGACAATTTTTAAAAAGGGAATGTGGAAAATATTTTTCCAGCTGGGATATTTTTCTGAAATTTCAAATCAAGGGATTCAAGACAAGCATCTGGATAAGGCAGCTATTCTCCTTTCAGGCCAGCGGGAAGATGACTTGAATCTAACATACACGTGCACAGTCATACATTTTTGCCTGAATTGACTGAACTAAGTTCTTTTTTTTAATTTTATTCTATTTTATTGAAGAACACGTAGCAATGAGACACTTTCAAATCAAATTAGGATAGATTCATTAATCAATACATTGTATATAGTTTTCATACTGTTTTTTTGTTGTACAAGGTGCATACATGATATTCTTTTTACAAACACTATTAGAATAGATGCCTCTAATCAATTAATTAAGAGAATTTAGCTGTATACTTATTTTTTAAAGCTGAACTATAGTACAGTTTCAATAATTCATACTTTTTTATAATGTTATCTTCATACTGGTTATACATAGTACAAGGACCAGACAGGATATCCTGTCCAAACACTATTAGTCCATATATTTCATCTCATAAAATTATGAAAAAGACCTGCATATTTATCCAAACTGTACTATTTATACAAAGAATGGTTCTTCCTTTGTATCCCCTTATTTGTTTAGTTATGTCAAAGATGGCTGTTCTATTGTCATTCAATTATTGTAGGTGCTTGAATTCAGTGAAACATTGCAAAACAGTCCAGCAGTACACAATAATGGATTATACAAAGAAGTTGTTGACCAGAGCCATTTACAGCTCAGCTTATTATTATGGCCTTATTTTATATACCTCGTTTTTATACTTTTCTACTTGATTGTTAAGACTGAGCTGAAGCAACACCTGTATAACAAAAAATGTAACTTTTGTATCTGATGACATCAGTCAAGTCCCTTCTGAGTTTATCCTATAACCTTGTACTCACTTTGTAGATCCTTTGTCAGTGTAAGCCATGTGGATGAGTCACGGTCATTGCTTGACCAGTTTGCTTTCTGTGAGAGCCTGAAAGTTTTCTCTCGATGTGACTCTCCTTAGCACTCTATAGATCATTGATCGCATTTCTCTGTGGCCCCATAATCTCCTGGATCAGAAAATTTGGGGCACAACTGAGTTAATGATGTTACAATACAAGTTTTCCTAAGTCCCGAGTTCATTGATATTGAAAGGCAATGGCAAAAATGTTGGCTGACCTTGCAGCCCTTCCATTTCTCTAACTAGCAGTACACTTTATTTATTTTTTTTTTTTTTTGTCTTTTTGAGACAGGGTCTCACTATGCAGTTCAGGCTGGCCTTAAGCTCACTTTGTAGCTCAGGCTGGTCTCGAACTCACAACAATCCTCCTGCCTCAGCCTCCCGAGTGCTGGGATTACAGGCATGCGCCACCACGCCCGGCTAGCAGTACACTTTACCCTAACTATTTGACTAATTTCTTTTTAGTTGAAGTTTTAGCTTCCTATTTCTATTTCTTCTTTTGATTTCCTGTACTAGGGAGACAATATGACCTTTACACATGTGTTTCTGGTTTATCTCACTTATGAGTATATGATCAAGTGGCATCCACTTCAATATAAATGCTTCAAGTTTATCATTTTTTATAGCTCAGTAATACTCCATTGTATAGAAATTCCACATCTTTTTCAACCATTCCTCATGTGACTGGCATATTGATTGTTTCCAAGATTTGCCCATCACAAATTGTGCTGCAATAAACATAGGTGCACAAATATCACTATGATATGATGTTTTCAATTCCTCCGGGCAAATTCCCACTAGGGGAATAGCCAGCTGGAATGGGATTCCAGTCCTAGTTTTATGAGGAGTCTCCACACTGATCTCCACAATGGTTGCCCAAGTCTACATTCCCACCAGAGGTGGAGAAATGTACCTTTTCCACACAACCTATCCAACATTTGTTGTTGGTTGATTTCTTCATGATAGCCATTCTTTCTGGAGTGAGATGGTATCTCAGTATTGCTTTAACTTTCATTTCACAGATGGCTAGTGATGTGCAGCATTTTTTCATATATCTATTCGCTTCTTTAATTTTGTCCACTAAGAAGTGTGTTTTATTTCAGATGCCCATTTCTGGATTGGGACTTTCAATTTGGGGCCCTAATGTATCTTAGTTCTTCATGAATTCTAGAGAGCAGACCTTTGTCTGAGTGCCTATTAAGAATTTTTTCGAAGTTTGTGGGTTGTCTTTTCAATTTGTTAACAATTTATTTGATGGGCCAAATCTACTCAAGAACAGTTGATCCCAGTTATTCATTCTTTCAAGTGTTTCCTGTGTGAATACATGTTTGTTCATGAATTCTGCCTACCCTATGTCTTTTAGAGATCCTTCTACTTTCTCTTCCAGGAGATTGAGTGTTTCTATTTTAATGTTTAAATCTTTAATCCATTTTGACTTTAGCTTAGTGCATAGTGATAGACCTGGGTCAAGTTTTAGTTTTCAGCATATAGAAAGCCAGTTTTTCCAGCACCATTTGTTAAAGAGGCTATCTTTCTTCCAGTAAGTGTGCTTAGCCTCTTTGTCAAAGATCAGGTGGCTGAGTGTGTTTCTAGAGGCTTCTGCATCTTCTAATCTATTCCACTGATCCTCAGATCTATTTCGTTGCCAGTACCATGTTGATTTTATCACAGTGGCTTTGTAGTACAATTTCAAGTCAGGAATTGTGATGCTCCCTCTCTTGCGTTTGTTAGTCAGGATTGTCTTTGCTATTTGAGGTCTTTTCTGGTTCCAAATAAATTTTAGGAACAATTTCTCTAGGTCTTGGATGTATTTTGGTGGCAGTTTGATAGGCATTATGTTAAATCTGTACAGAAATTTTGGAAGTATGGCCATCTTCACGATGGTAATTCTTCCTATCCAGAAGCAGGGAATATTTTTCCATTTTCTGAAATTCTCTATGATCTCATTTCTTAGGGTTTTGTAATTTTCCACGAAAAGTTCTTTGACTTCCTTGAGTAAGTGAATTCCGAGGTATTTCATTTTCTGCTGTGCTTTGTAAAATATATTGTTTCTATCTATAGTTGAGCTATTAGTGTGTGTTTGTTTTCGGCGTAAAGGAATGCTATTGACTTTTGATCATTGTCTTTGTATCCTGCTATGCTACTGAATTTGTGTATCAGTTGTAGTAGCTTCTTGGTGGAGTCTTTTGGGTCTTCAAATAAAGTATCATGTCATCTGCAAAACTTCTTCTTTATCTATTCCTATTCCTTTTATTTCTCCCTCTTGTCTAATGGCTGCATTCAGTGATTTCAAAACTGTATTGAATAGGAGGGGTGACAAAGAACATCCTTGTTATGTAAAAGATCTAAGGGTAAAAGACTTCAGCTTTTCTCCATTTAGAATTACATTATCTGTTGGGTGGTCACAGATGGATTTTATTAGATAGAGGTAGAGGTCTTCTATCCAATTATCTATAGGATTTTGAATTAATGTTGGACTTTGTCAAAAGCTTTTCCTGTATCAATTGAGATGATCATGTAGTTTTTAGATTTCAGTCTATTAATGTACTGTATTACATTTATAGATTTCTGAATATTGAACCATCCTTGCATCCCTGACATGAATCCTAGCTGGTCATGGTATATGATTTTATATTTGCAATATTCTCTTTGCCAGGATTTTTTTTGAGGATTTTTGTATCCATGTGCATGAGGGAGATTGGCCTGTACTTCTCTTTTATAGTTGTGTATTTCCTTGGTTTTGGAATCAGTACAGTACTTGCTGCCAGAAACAAATTTTGGGAGGACTGCTTCCTTTTCTATTTCATTAAAGAGTTTGTGGAATGTAGGGATTATTGTTTTAAAAATTTCTTGTAGAATTCAGCTGTGAATCCATCAGAACCTGAACTTTTTTTTTTGTTGGCAGGCTTTTTATTAGGTTTCGTACCTCGGTGGCTGTTATTGGCTTGTTGAGAGTCCTTATAACTTCTTGATTCAGTTTTGGTAATATGTACCTTTCGAGGAATCTGTCCATTTCTTCTGTGTCTTCTATTCTGTGAGCATAAAGATTCTGGAAGCAGCTATTGATAATCTTCTGTATTTCTGCTGGGTGGTGATTTCACCCTTTTCATTTCTTATTGCTTGTATTTGAATTTTTTCTTTTCTCTTCTTGGTGAGGTTAACTAGGGGCTTAACGATTTTTTTCTTAGTCTTTAAAAAAAACAGCTTTTTGATTCATTGATTTTTTGAGCTATTTTCTTCATCTCAATTGAATTAATTTCTGCTCTAATCTTTATGATTTCTTCTTGTCTTTGGGCTCTGAGTTTGGTTTGCTCATCCTTTTCTAGACATCAGAGGTGCAAAATTGGAGTGTTTATTTGTTTTTCTGATGTGTGAGTTCATAGCTATGATTCTTCCTCTGAAAACTGCTTTCATTGTATCGCATAAATTCCGAGAAGTTGTGCGTGAGATTTCATTGAGTTGTAGACACTGTTGAATTTCTTGTTTAATTTCATCTGTGACCCACTGATTGCTGAGTAGGGTGTTGTTTAATTTCCATGCATTTAACAGATTTTTCTGGTTTGTTGTCATTTATTTCATTGCACTGTAGTTGCATAATATGCATGGGACAATTTCTGTTTTCTTGCACATAATTAAGCATGACCTATAGAGTACTCTGTGGTCTATTTTAGAAAATGGCCCATGTGCAGCTGAAAAAAAATATGTGTTCAGCTGTGGTTAGGTGGAAGATTCTGTATATGTCCACCAGGTCCATTTGTTCCAAACTCTGGATCATTTCTGCTACTTGTTTGCTAATTTTTTGTCTGGTTGACCTATCTTTTTGAGATAAGGCAGTGTTAAGTTCTCCTGTTAAGATTGTGGTATTGGATATTAGGCTTTTCATGTCCATTATGATTCGTCTTATAAAGTTGGGTGCTTCTGTGTTTGGTGCATAGATATTTATGAGTATTACCTCTTCCACTTGAATTATTTCCCTAACCAATATATAGTTGCCTTCTTTATTTCATTTTATCCTTCTTTGTTTGAAGTTGAGATTGTCTGAGAACAGAATTGCTACTCCTGTTTTTTTCTGAGGTGAAGGGGCATGTAGTATTATTTTTCATCCTTTGTTTTTAAGCCTATGAATTCCCTTTTCAGTTAAGTGTGTTTCTAGTATGCAGCACATTGTTGGGGTTTGTTTTGTAAACTACTGTGCCAGTCTATTTCTCTTGATTGGTGAATTTAGTCCGCTTGTGGGTATAACTGAAATGTTTTGACTTATGATTGTCATGTTATTTACTTTCTTTTACTTACTGCTTTTTGTCCTGTGTTTAATGGTTTGCCCTGTGTAGTGGGCTCTTTCCATTCTCATTTGTGGAGTTCTGGTCATCGTGATCCCTCTCTAGAACATCTTACAGTAGCCTGTGTAGGGATGGCTTTGTCAACATGAAATTCTTCAGTTGTTCTTTGCCATGGAAGTATTTAATTCTCAATGAAACTGGAAAGAGAGTTTTGTAGGATATAGTAATATGGGCTGGAATTTGTTTTCATACAGGACTTGAAGAACTCTGTTTCATGCTCTTCTTGCCCTCATGGTTTGTGTAGAGAAATCAGCTGTAATTCTGATGGGGTTTCCTTTAAATGTGATCTGCTTCTTTTCTTTAGCAGCTTTCATTATTTTATTCTTGTGTTGGATTTCTAGGATCTTGACTATTATATGTCTCGGTGTTTTTACTTGGGTTAAAATTATTTGGTGGTCTGTATGTTTCGGTTACCTGAATATTGGATTGTTTCCTCATATTTGGGAAGTTTTCTGCTATTACTTCTGCCCATATTCTTTTATATCATTTGTATTGACTCCTTCATTCTCATTTATGCCAATTAGTCTCACATTGTTCATCCTTGCATCATCTTGCAGGGGATGGATTCGTTTTTCCTGTATCCTTGTTGTTTTTAAGAGATCTTTTCTCCCCATTTCTCTAGTTGCACCAGCCTCTTCAAGATCTGAAACTCTGTCCTCACTTTCACTGAAATGGTTTTGTAGACTCATGATTGAGATTTTAAGTTCTTGCATATCTCTTTGACTCTGCTTCATGCGATCTATTCCTTTCCTGTATTGCTTATTCTAGGAATCCATCATATTTCTGATCTCTATTTTTTTTTCATCAATGTCTTCTTTAAAGATAGCTATAAATTCTTTTACTTCAGAGATTTTTTTTTCCAAATTGGCTTTCATCTATATATTTCCCAAATATATTCTCTACTTCAGATGCTATGATTTCAAAGATTTATTTTTTTATTTCAGAAATTATTTCTTCTCTGAGTTCCACTTTACCTTTCTGCTGTTATTTTTTGATATGATGTTAATTCATATGTTTCAGCTGGAATAGTTTTCGCTGCACTTGTTCTGGGTTGGTACTGGTTTTCCACCATATGTTTCTGGATTTGATTAATTATTTCAGATGCTATGTATTCAAAAATTTCTTTTTTATTTCAGGCGTTCATTCTGGTCTGATTTCCTCTATATCTTTCTGCTGTTATTTCTTTGCTTCTGCCTCTGTAAATTCATTCATTTCCGCTGAGCTAGTGTCCTCTGCACCTGTCATGGGTAGGCTGAAGGCCTGAGATTCTATTTTGCTCCTTTTCTTTGTCATTTTATATAGCACTGATCTCTGACCTTTGGTGTAGAGCTTTGGTGCAGTTACAACCTTTGTATATAATCAGATTTGGTTGCCATCTATTAAGTTTGAGATTATCCAGTTATGCCTGGCCTGGGTCTATCAGTTGTGCTCATCTCCTTTTTGCCATAGCCCTTCTGGTAAAACTATGAGATTGTTGTTCCCCTATGTTGAATCCTTGGCCCAGGGATCACCAGGGAGCACAGAAGCTCTCCCACACACTTATTGGGCTGTGCTGGGTTTGATCAGTGGCCAGAGGAGTCACGCAATTTCTCACTCGCCTGGTGGGCTTGGGAGCAGTGGCTCTGGGGAGTTGCAGGGCATTCCTGGCTGGGGATGGATTGCCTAAAGAGTCTCCAAAAGTCTCACTGGCTTGAAGGTCTTAGGGTGGGGGCTCTGATTGGCCACTCAACTAAGTTCAACAGGCAAATACTGGCCTTGAACTAATTCATTATATGTTCTGTCCTTTTCCTCATGAACAACCTTCTGCTTAAGCCTACCAAATACTAGAATTATAGGCTGTAACACCATGCACAGAATTTTTTTAACATGGATTTTTGAAAGTATAGTCCTTCCACAAATCTTGCAAAGATTTTATCCCAAATTGTGTGAGGTGATATTTCACTTTAATTTTGATTTTCCTTGAACTGCTGCATTGAGATGCTTGCCATCAGGCTAAAGTGGGATGATGGCAGAAGATGTGCTGTTCTAACTAGCACAAATGCAAATGCAGCACAGGAAGAACCCAATCCACTAATTACTTTCACCTTCTCAGATATAATTGTCTATTTTATGTGACTTTCATGTAGAAAGAATGAAAATATTTAATTTTGCTTTTTAATGTTTTTGTTGCTTCACACAAATTCATTATCCTTTTTTTAAAGAATTCAAAATAGTAAATAAAAAAATCATTAGAAAAGATAAAAATTTTCATTAAGCAGAGTAATAGGAATTCAACAGTGGTTCCTGACTTGAGTGAAGTTATCTTCAATTTAGTTGTTTAGTAACCAGATATAAACCTGTAAAATTAATTTAAAAGTTACAAAAAGTTATGAGAAATTAAAAATAAAATAAAAAGAATAAAAGCATGAACAACTCCTTTCAAACGACAAGCAGAAATCTCCAGTACTAGTATCTAAATTATCCTACACACGTAAATAAATATATCTTTTTCCTTTGTTTCTTTTATCCTTTTCCTTACCCTGGTTTTTCCTTCCTATTAAACAAATTCTCTCCCTTTCACATTATCTATTGTACGTTTCAAATTTTATTTAATTTCAGGTTCTCAGACCAGTGAGATAATAAGATGCTTGGACATGTGGGTTTGATTATTTCACTTAGCCCTAGAGTCTATAGTTGTATCCATTTTTCTATAAAAACCTTGAATTTGTCCTTACTTAAATAACTGAGTAATATTCCACTGTGTAAAAATACCACATCTTTTTTATCCATTCTTCAGTTGATGAACATTTGAGTTGATTCTAAGATGTAGCTATGACAAATTCCACTGCTATAAACATGATTAACATATACTGCGCTAGAATTCATTTGATAAAACATCTAGTAGGGGAATAAGTGGCTTCAATGGGAACATCAATCCTAGCTTTTTCTTCTCTTCTTTTCTTTTTGGCAGAACCAGGGATTGAATTCAAGCCCTTGCACTTGCCAGGGAAGCACTTACTCCACTGAGTCATCTCCTTCCTCCCCGCCATTTTTTTTTTAAATCCTAGCTTTTAAAAAAATGTCCATACTTATGTCCATAGTGGTTGTACCAGCCTGTACTCCCACCAACAGTAGAAAGGACTTTCTTTTTCCCCACATCCTCCCTAGAATTTGTTATTGACATCTTGATGATATCTTCTCTTTCTGGCATAAGGCTTTATGTCTATATCATATTAATTTCTGTCTCTTGCATGATCAATGATAAAGTATATATACATCTCATGTCCACATTCTTGGATTTGATCCTTGAACTTTGTAGGCCTTATTTTTTGTATTTCTTTATATGTTCTAGATATGAGTCCTTTCTCTGAAGGACACTCCACGATTTTTTTCCCAATTCGTGGATATTTTTATGCTATTGGTGATTTCTTTCTTTTTTTTTTTTTAATTTATTTGCTACAGAGTATGCATGGTATCACTATGTAGATTGGACATGTAGCGATTCTCCTTTTTTAGCCTCCTAAACACTGGAATTACAGGCACATGCCACCATGCCCAGTCTTAACCACTGTCTCAGCATGCCCCGGGGGGCAAGGCCAGCACAGCATTCTGGGATGAGCCCCAGCTGCTGTGTTCTGCTAAGGAGGGGCTTTAGTCCACTGAGCTCTCTGGCTGGTCCTGGTGATTTGTTTTGCAATGCAGAAACTTCAAAAAGATGAGAAGCCAATTGTTGATTGTTTGAAATATTTCTTATCTTATGCAGTTTGATGGCTGTTCATGAACACTCTGCCTACCCCTACGTTCTCAAGATTTCTGCCTACTTTTTTCTCCAGATTACTTAGTGTTCTGGTTTTAATATTTAAATCTTTGATCCATTTTGACTGTAGTGTTGTGTATGGTGATAGGCCTAAGTCTATTTTTAGTTTTCATTATACAGAAACCAAGTTTTACCAACACCATTTATTAGAGGCTATCTTTCTTCCCGTGAATATATTTGGCCCCTTTGTCAAAGATTAGGTGAATGAGTGTGCTTGTAGTTGTACCTACATCTTCTAATCTGTTGCACTGATCCGCACTTCTGTTTTCTTCCAGAACCATGCTGTTTTTATCACAGTAACTTTGTAGTATAATTGAAGGTCAGGGATTGTGATGCCTTCTGCCCTTCTTTTGCTGTCCAGGGTTGCTTTTGCTATCCCTGTCGCTTTGTTTCCAGATGAATTTTAGCATTTTTTGTAGAAGTGTGAAGTATACTAATGTTTTTTTAATCAGTATTTCATTTAATTTGTATGAAAATTATGGTAGTATAGCTATTTTCACAATGCTACATTCTTTCCATTTTTCTGAAATCTTATTATATCTCTTTTTTGTTTTTCACTTTATAAAGTTTTTACTTCCCTTATGAAATTTGATTGGTAAATATTTCATCTTTTTGGGTGTTGCTGTGAAAGGTGGTTTCTATAATTTACATCTCAGTGTGTTCCTTTTCTGTGTATAGAAATGCTATTTAATTTTTTAATATGAACATTGTATCCTGCTACACTACTGAATTTGATTATTGAATCTATAAATAATAATGGCATTTTGGTGCAGTATAATGTCATCTGCAAATCATGACAATTGCACTTCTTCCTCTTCAATCATTATTGTTTTTATTTCTGTCTGATGACTAATTGCTCTGGCTAATGTTTCCAGAACTATATTGATCAGTAGTAGTACACGGGCATCTTTGTTTCATTCCTGATTTTAAAGTGAAAGTCTTCAATTTTTGTTCATTTAGTTTGATGTTAGCTGCAGCTTTGTCATAGACAGCGTTTATCAGGTTGAGGCGAAGAACATCTATTCGTTTTCTGTAGGGTTTTATTCTAAATGTGTTGGACTTTGTCAAAAGCTTTTTCTGCATCTATTGCAATGATTGTGTGATTTTTTCTTTGTCTCTGATGACGTGGTGTACTGCATTTATGCATTTGCATATATTAAACCATTGCCGCATTGCTGGGATGAATCCCACTGGGTCAGGTTGTATAATCTTCTAGATGATTTACTGCATTCTGTTTGCTGCCATTTTATTGAGGATTTTTGTGCATGTGTTCATTACAGTTTGATCTGCATTTCTCTCTTTTGTATGTGTTCTTCTGTGTTTTGGTATCAGAATAATCTTGCCTCCAGGAATGAGTTTGGGAGTTTTACTTCCCTTTTGATTTCATTAAAGAATTTGGGAAGATTTTTCGTTAAATCTTCTCTATATTTCTTGTAGAACTCAGCACTGTATCTATCAGGATCTTGGTTTTTCTTTGTTGGAAAGCTTTTTTTTAATTTATATTTTCAATTTTATTCTTTGATATTGAGTTATTCATAATTTTTACATGTTATTGATTCAGCTTTGGTAA